>JAJIBD010027478.1:0-11237 GCA_021461705.1 Cryptotis parvus
AGCCTTAGCCCAGCACTGGGTAAAGCTCGATTTTAAGCCAGATTAGCACAGCACTCGGCAGCTTGTCCTCCTCGTAGCCTTAGCCTGCCCAGCAACGGCACCTAATCCTCACCAAAGCAGCCTTAGCATCGGGCAGCCTTCAAATGGCCCTTCCCAGCCTTAGCCTACACCGGGAAGCTCGTCCCCCCCAGCCTTAGCCCAGCGCCAAGAGCTCGACCCCTACCCAGCCTAGCCCGGCACCCTGGGACCCGTCCTCCCCCGCTTTAGGTCCCAGCGCTGAAAGAGCGTCATCCCCAGCCTAGCCCGGCACCGGGAAGCTAATGCTCCCAGCCTTGGCCCAGCGCAGGGGGCTGGTGCTCCCCAGCCTTAGCCCAGCGCCACGGTCACCTCCTCTGAAGCCTTAGCCCAGCGTCGTGAGAATCCTCCCCTAGCCTTAGCCCAGCACCGGGCAGCTCGTTCACTCCCCAGCCTTAGCCTCAGCACCGGGCACCTCGTCCTCCCCACCTTAGCCAGCAACGGGCGCTCCTCCTCTCCCAGCCTTAAGCCCAGCACTGGCGCTCGTCCTCCCAGCCTTAGCTCCAGTTACCAGACAGCTGCGTCCTCCCAATCTGCCCTAGCTCCAGACCCCCGCTCGTCCTCCCCAGCCTCACCGCTATTGGGCAGCCTTCGAATTCGCCACCCAGCCTTACTGTTCCTTCTTCTTCTTCAGTTTAGCATTTTTCTTCTTGAACCGGATGATATCTCAGACTTCACCTTTTGCTTCACTAAACTTAGCCCTCATTAAGAGTTTTAACCTGAACCTACACAAAACATTTGGCAGCTCGTACTCCTCTGCCTGAGCCCTGCACTGGGCGCTCGGTCCTCCCCCAGCTTCTTGGACCAGCACTGGGCAGCTCGTCCTCCCCCAGCCTTAGCCCATGGCACCGGACGAAACCATCCTCCCCAGCCTTAGCCCAGCGCGGGCACCTACGTCCTCTCCCCAGCCTTAGCCCAGCTTCGGGCATCGTCCTCCCCAGCCTTAGCCCAAGCGCCGGGCAGCTCGTCCACCAGACTTATCAGCGCGGGCGGCTGGGTATCCCAGCCTTAGCCAGCTACCAGCCTTCGTCTTTCCAGCATTAGCCGCCTGGACAGCTTGTCCCTCACAGCCTTAGCCCAACGTTGGCTTCAAAGTCCCCCAAACTTAGCCCGGACCCAGGCAGCTCGTTCCCCCCAGCCTTGCTCCAGCACCGGGCAGCTCGTCCTCCAAGCACTGGCCCCGCACTGGGCAGCTTGTCCCCCCGGCCTTAGCCCAGCGCCTGGGCAGCTCGTCCTCACAGCCTTAGCCCAGCGACGGGCAGCTCGTCATCCCCAGCCTGAGCCCAACACAGGCGGCTGTAAGCCCCAACGTACCCCAGCGCCGGGCAGCTCGTCCTCCCAGCCTTAGCCGGGCAGCGCGCGGCTCGTGCACTCCCCATCCCTGGGCTTAACGCTGGGCGGCTCGTCCTTACCAGCCTTAGACCAGCCTGGGCGCTCGTCCCCCCAGCCTTAGCCCAGCGCCCGGCAGCCAATGCCCACACCAAAGCGCAGCCGTGCGGGCAGCTGGTCCTCCAGGCCTTAGCCCAGCCGGCGGGCACCTCCTCCCCCAGCCTAAGCCAGCGCGCGGAAGCTCATCTCCCCCAGCCTTAGCCCAGTCACCGGGCAGCTAGTCCTCCCCGGCCTTAGCCCAGCACCAGACAGCTTGTTCTCCCAAACTTAGCCCAGCCGGGCGGCTCGTCCTCCCCCCGGCCTTAGCTAGCACCAGACAGCTAGTCCTCCCCAGCCTTGGCCCAGCACCAGGCAGCTCGTCCTACCCAGCCTTAGCCCCTAGCGCACCGCTCGTCCTGCCCAGCCTTTGCTTTGCAGGCCGCTCGTCCTTCCCAGGGGTGAGTGTTACTCCTTCTTCCAGTTTAGCCGGGAACCGCTGATATCCCAGACTTCAGCTTTTCTAGGGAGCTTAGCCTCATATACGAGCACAACCTGAACCTACACAACACACTGGGGCAGCTCGTCCTCCCCCAGCCTTAGCCCAGCACCGGACAACTTGTTCTCCCCAGCCTTAGACCAGCACCGGGCAGCTCGTCCTCCCAGCCTTGGCCCAGCACGGGCCGCTCGTCCTCCCCAGCCTTAGCCCAGCACAGGGCAGCTCGTCCTCCCCAGCCTTAGCCCAGCGCCGGGCCCCTAGTCCTCCCCAGCCCTAGCCAGCGCCGGGGGCTACGTCCTCCCCAGCCTTAGCCCGAGCGCCGGGCAGCTCGGCCTCCCCAGCCTTAGCCCAGCACCGGGCAGCTCACTCCTCCCCGGCCTTAGCCCAGCGCCGGGCAGCTCGTCCCTCCCCAGCCTTAGCCCAGCGCCGGGCGGCTCGTCATCCCAGCCTTAGCCCAGCACTGGGCAGCTCGTCTTTACCAGCATTAGCCCAGCACAGGGCAGCTTATCCTCCCGCAGCCTTAGCCCAGCACCGGGCAACTCGTCCTCCCCAAACTTAGCCCAGCACCGGGCGGCTCGTCCTCCCAGCCTTAGCCCAGCGCCAAAGAGCTCATCCTACTCAGCCTTAGCCCAGCAACCGGGCACCTCGTGCTCCCCAGCCTTAGCCCAGCGCGGGCACCTCGTCCTCCCAGCCTTAGCCCAGCACCGGGCAGCTTCTCCCCAGCCTTAGCCCAGCACTAGACAGCTCGTCCTCCCCCCAGCCTTAGCCCAGTACCAGGCAGCTCGTCCTCCCCAGCCTTAGCCAGCACCGGGCACCTCGTCCTCCCCAGCCTTAGCCCAGCGCCAAAGAGCTCGTCCTCCCCCAGCCTTAGCCCAGCATCGGGCACCTCGTCCTCCCAGGCCTTAGCCGGCGCCGGGCAGCTCGTCCTCCCAGCCTTAGCCCAGCCCCGGGCACCTCGTCCTCCCCCAGCCTTAGCCCAGCACCTGACAGCTCTTCCTCCCCCAGCCTTAGCCCAGCGCCAGAGAGCTCGTCCTCCCCAGCCTTACTCAGCACCGGGCAGCTCGTTCTTCCCAGCCTTACTGTTCCTTCTTCTTCTTCAGTTTAGCATTTTTCTTCTTGAATCCGCTGACATTCAGACTTCACCTTTTCTTCACTAAACTTAGCCCTCATTAAGAGCAACCTGAACCTAAACAAAACATTGGCAGCTCGTCCTCCCAGCCTTAGCCCAGCACCGGGAGCTCGTCCTCCCCAGCTTTAGACCAGCACTGGGCAGCTCGTCACTCCCAGCCTTAGCCCAGCACTGGGCAGCTCGTCACCCCCAGCTTTAGACCAGCACTGGGCAGCTCGTCCTCCCCAGCCTTAGCCCCGCACCGGGCAGCCTCGTCCTCCCCAGCTCTTAGCCCAGCACTGGGCAGCTCGTCCTCCCCAGCCTTAGCCCAGCACCGGGCACCTCGTCCTCCCCAGCCTTAGCCCAGCACCGGACAGCTCATCCTCCCAGCCTTAGCCCAGCCCGGGCAGCTCGTCCTCCCAGCCTTAGCCCAGCACCGGGCGGCTCGTCCTTCCCAGCCTTGGCCCAGCGCCGGGCAGCTCACTCGTCCTCCCAGCCTTAGCCCAGCACCGGGCAGCTCGTCCTCCCCAGCCTTAGCCCAGCGCCGGGCAGCTCGTCACTCCCAGCCTTAGCCCAGCACCGGGCAACTCGTCCTCCAGCCTTAGCCCAGCACCGGGCAGCTTGTCCTCCAAGCCTTAGCCCAGCACCGGGCACTCTCGTCCTCCCCAGCCTTAGCCCAGCACCGAGCAGCTCGTCCTCCCAGCCTTGCGCCCAGGCAGCTCGTCCTCCCCAGCCTTAGCCCAGCACGACAGCTCTGTCCTCCCAGCCTTAGCCCAGCGCCGGGCAGCTCGTCCTCCCCCAACCTTAGCCCAGCACCGGCAGCTCGTCCCCCCAGCCTTAGCCAGCACTGGGCAGCTCGTCCACCCCAGCCTTAGCCCAGCACGGGCAGCTCGTCCTCCCCAGCCTTAGCCCAGCACCGGGCAGCTCGTCCTCCCCACCTGCCGCAGCGCTGGGCAGCTAGTCCTCCCCTGCCTTAGCCCAGCGCCGGGCAGCTCGTCCTCCCCAGCCTCAGCCCCGGAGCAGCTCGTCCTCCCCAGCCTTAGCCCAGCGTCGGGCAGCCTCGTCCTCCCCAGGCCTTAGCCCAGCACCGGGCAGCTCGTCCTTCCCAGCCTTACTGGCCCCAGTTTAGCATTTCTTCTTGAACTGGCGCGGATAGCCAGCTCCCTTCTTCCCTAACACTTAGCCCGCATGCGCCCAACCGAACCTACACAAGAACATTGGCAGCTCGTCCTCCCCCAGCCTTAGCCCAGCACGGGGCAGCTTGTCCTCCCCAGCCTTAGACCAGCACTGGGCAGCTAGTCCTCCCAGCCTTAGCCCTGCACCGGGCAGCTCGTCCTCCCAGCCTTAGCCCAGCACTGGGCAGCTCGTCTCCCCAGCCTTAGCCCAGCACCGGGCACTCGTCCTTCCCAGCCTTAGCCCAGCACTGGGCAGCTCGTCCTCCCCAGCCTTAGCCCAGCACCGGGCAGCTCGTCCTCCCCAGCCTTAGCCCAGCACCGGGCAGCTCATCCTCCCCAGCCTTAGCCCAGCTCGGGCAGCTCGTCCTCCCAGCCTTAGCCCAGCGCCGGGCAGCTCGTCATCCCCAGCCTTAGCCCAGCACTGGGCAGCTCGTCTTTACCAGCCTTAGCCCAGCACAGGGCAGCTCGTCCTCCCCAGCCTTAGCCCAGCACCGGGCAACTGTCCTCCCCAACCTTAGCCCAGCGCAGGGCAGCTAGTCCTCCCAGCTTAGCCCAGCGCCGGAGCTCGTCCTCCCAGCCTTAGCCCAGCACCGGGCACCTCGTCCTCCCCAGCCTTAGCCCAGCGCCGGGCAGCTCGTCCTCCTAGCCTTAGCCCAGCACCGGGCAGCTAGTCCTCCCCAGCCTTAGCCCAGCACCAGACAGCTCGTCCTCCCAGCCTTAGCCCAGCACAGGAGCTCGTCCTCCCCAGCCTTACCCAGCACCGGGCGGCTCGTCCTCCCCAGCCTTAGCCTAGCGCCAAAGAGCTCGTCCTCCCAGCCTTAGCCCAGCATCGGGCACCTGGTCCTCCCCTTGCCTAGGCCCGCACCGGGCAGCTCGTCCTCCCCAGCCTTAGCCCAGGCACGGGCACCCTCGTCCTCCCCAGCCTTAGCCCAGCACGGACAGCTCGTCCTCCCCAGCCTTAGCCCAGCGCCAGAGCTCGTCCTCCCCAGCCTTACCCAGCACCGGGCAGCTCGTTCTTCCCAGCCTTACTGTTCCTTCTTCTTCTTCAGTTTAGCATTTTTCTTCTTGAATCCGCTGACATTCAGACTTCACCTTTTCTTCACTAAACTTAGCCTCATTAAGAGCAACCTGAACCTAAACAAAACATTGGCAGCTCGTCCTCCCAGCCTTAGCCCAGCACCGGGAGCTCGTCCTCCCCCAGCTTTAGACCAGCACTGGGCAGCTCGTCCTCCCCAGCCTTAGCCCAGCACCGGGCAGCTCGTCCTCCCCAGCTTTAGCCAGCACTGGGCAGCTCGTCTCCCCAACCTTAGCCCCAGCACCGGCCAGCTCGTCCTCCCAAGCCTTAGCCCAGCACCGGACAGCTCCTCCTCCCAGCCTTAGCCCAGCACCGGGCAGCTCGTCCTCCCCAGCCTTAGCCCAGCACCGGGCAGCCTCTTCCTCCCCAGCCTTAGCCGCAGCGCCGGGCAGCTTGTCCTCCGCAGCCTTAGCCCAGCGCCAGGCAGCTCGTCCTCCCCAGCCTTAGCCCAGCACCGGCAGCTCGTCCTCCCCAACCTTAGCCCAGCACCGGGCAGCTCGTCCTCCCCCAGCCTTAGCCCAGCACCTGGGCAGCTCGTCCTTCCCAGCCTTACAGCACCTTCTTCTGTCCCTCCAGTTTAGCATTTTCTTCTTGGCCCCGCCGATATCCGGACTGCCACTGGCTTTTCACTAAACTCTGCCTCTTAAGAGCAACCTGAACCTACACAAAACATTGGCAGCTCGTCCTCCCAGCCTTAGCCCAGCACCGGGCAGCTCATCCTCCACAGCCTTAGACCAGCACCGGGCAGCTCGTCCCACCATACCTTAGCCGAGCACCGGGCAGCTCGTCCTCCCCAGCCTTAGCCCAGCACCGGGCAGCTCGTCCTCCCCAGCCTTAGTCCAGCACCGGGCAGCTCGTCCTCCCCAGCCTTAGCCCAGGGCCAGACAGCTCGTCCTCACCCTACCTTAGCCCAGCGGGCGGACAGCTCGTCCTCCCAAGCCTTAGCCCAGCCCCGGGCAGCTCGTCCTCCCCAGCCTTAGCCCAGGGCTAGACAGCTCGGCCTCCCAGCCTTAGCCCAGCGCTGGACAGCCTCGTCCTCCCCAGCCTTACCAGCACCGGCAGCTCGTCCTTCCCAGCCTTACTGTTCCTTCTTCTTCTTCAGTTTAGCATTTTCTTGTTGAATCCGCTGATATTCAGACTTCACCTTTTTCTTCACTAAACTGAGCCTCATTAAGAGCAACCTGAACCTACACAAAACATTGGCAGCTCGTCCTCCCAGCCTTAGCCCAGCACCGGGCAGCTCGTCCTCCCCAGCTTTTAGACCAGCACTGGGCAGCTCGTCCTCCCAGCCTTAGCCCTGCACCGGGCAGCTCGTCCTCCCCAGCCTTAGGCCGAGCACTGGGCAGCTCGGGTCTCCCAGCCTTAGTCCAGCACCGGGCAGCTCGTCCTCCCCAGCCTTAGCCCAGCACCCGGACAGCTCGTCCTCCCCAGCCTTAGCCCAGCACTGGGCAGCTCGTCCTCCCCAGCCTTAGCCCTGCACCGGGCAGCTACATCCTCCCCAGCCTTAGCCCAGCGCCGGGCAGCTTCGTCCTCCCCAGCCTTAGCCCAGCGCCGGGCAGCTCGTCCTCAGCCTTAGCCCAGCACCGGGCAGCTCGTCCATCCCCAGCCTTAGCACCGGGCAGCTCGTCCTCCCCAGCCTTAGCCCAGCACCGGGCAGCTAGTCCTCCCCAGCCTTAGCCCAGCACCGGGCAGCTCGTCCTCCCCAGCCTTAGCCCAGCACCGGGCAGCTCGTCCTCCCCAGCCTTAGCCCAGCACGGGCAGCCTCGTCCTCCCCAGCCTTAGCCCAGCGCCGGGCAGCTCGTCCTCCCCAGCCTTAGCCCAGCACTGGGCAGCTCGTCCTCCCAGCCTTAGCCCAGCACGGGCAGCTCGTCCTCCCAGCCTTAGCCCAGCACCGGGCAGCTCGTCCTCCCCAACCTTAGCCTAGCACCGGGCAGCTCGTCCTCCCAGCCTTAGCCCAGCCCAGGAGAGCTCGTCCTCCCCAGCCTTAGCCCAGCACTGGGCAGCTCGTCCCTCCCAGCCTTAGCCCAGCACCGGGCAGCTTGTCCTCCCAGCCTTAGCCCAGCACCGGGCACCTCGTCCTCCCCAGCCTTAGCCCAGCACGGGCAGCTCGTCCTCCCCAGCCTTAGCCCAGCGCCAGGCAGCTCGTCCTCCCCAGCCTTACCCAGCACCGGGCAGCTCGTCCTTCCCAGCCTTCTGTTCCTTCTTCTTCTAGCTTTTCTTCCTAGCCGCTGACATTCAGACTTCACCTTTCTCCCTAAACTTAGCCTCTTAGCCTGAACCTAAACAAAACATGGGCAGCTCGTCCTCCCAGCCTTAGCCCAGCACCGGACAGCTCGTCCTCCCAGCTTTAGCCCAGCACCGGGCAGCTCGTCCTCCCAAGCCTTAGCCCAGCACCGGGCAGCTCGTCCTCCCCAGCCTTAGTCCAGCACTGGGCAGCTCGTCCTCCCCAGCCTTAGCCCAGCACCGGGCACCTCGTCCTCCCAGCCTTAGCCCAGCGCCAAAGAGCTCGTCCTCCCCAGCCTTAGCCCAGCATCGGGCACCTCGTCCTCCCAGGCCTTAGCCCAGCGCCGGGCAGCTCGTCCTCCCCCAGCCTTAGCCCAGCGCCGGGCAGCCTCGTCCCTCCCAGCCTTAGCCCAGCACCGGACAGCTCGTCCTCCCCAGCCTTAGCCCAGCGCCAGAGAGCTCGTCCTCCCCAGCCTTACCAGCACCGGCAGCTCGTTCTTCCCAGCCTTACTGTTCCTTCTTCTTCTTCAGTTTAGCATTTTCTTCTTTGAATCCGCTGACATTCAGACTTCACCTTTTCTTCACTAAACTTAGCCTCATTAAGAGCAACCTGAACCTAAACAAAACATTGGCAGCTCGTCCTCCCCAGCCTTAGCCCAGCACCGGGGGCTCGTCCTCCCCAGCTTTAGACCAGCACTGGGCAGCTCGTCCTCCCCAGCCTTAGCCCAGCACCGGGCAGCTCGTCCTCCCCAGCTTTAGACCAGCACTGGGCAGCTCGTCCTCCCTACCCTTAGCCCAGCACCGGGCAGCTCGTCCTCCCCAGCCTTAGCCGAGCACTGGGCAGCTCGGTCTCCCCAGCCTTAGTCCAGCACCGGGCAGCTCGTCCTCCCCAGCCTTAGCCCAGCACTGGACAGCTCATCCCTCCCAGCCTTAGCCCAGACCGGGCACCTCGTCCTCCCCAGCCTTAGCCCAGCACCGGGCAGCTCGTTCTTCCAAGCATTAGCCCAGCACCGGGCAGCTTGTCCTCCGCAGCCTTAGCCCAGCGCCGGGCAGCTCGTCCTCCCAGCCTTAGCCCAGCGCCGGGCAGCTCATCATCCCCAGCCTTAGCCCAGCACTGGGCAGCTCGTCTTTACCAGCATTAGCCCAGCACCGGGCAGCTTGTCCTCCGCAGCCTTAGCCCAGCACCGGGCAACCTCGTCCTCCCCAAACTTAGCCCAGCACCGGGCAGCTCGTCCTCCCCCAGCCTTAGCCCAGCACCGGGCAGCTCGTCCCTCCCCAGCCTTAGCCCAGCGCCGGGCAGCTCGTCCTCCCCAGCCTTAGCCCAGCACCGGGCAGCTCGTCCTCCCCAGCCTTAGCCCAGCCGGGCAGCAGCTCGTCCTCCCAGCCTTAGCCCAGCACTCCGGGCAGCTCGTCCTCCCAGCCTTAGCCCAGCACCGGGCACTCTCCTTCCCACTCCCCACCCACCCACCAGTCTCCCGCTACCACTGGGCAGCTCGTCCTCCCCAGCCTTAGCCCAGCACTGGGCAGCTCGTCCTCCCCAGCCTTAGCCCAGCACTGGGCAGCTCGTCCTCCCCAGCCTTAGCCCAGCACCGGGCAGCTCATCCTCCCCAGCCTTAGCCCAGCACGGGCAGCTCGTCCTCCCCAGCCTTAGCCCAGCACCGGGCAGCTCGTCCTCCCCAGCCTTAGCCCAGCGCCGGGCAGCTTGTCCTCCCCAGCCTTAGCCCAGCACCGGGCAGCTCGTCCTCCCCAGCCTTAGCCCAGCGCCGGGCAGCTCGTCCTCCCCAGCCTTAGCCCAGCACCGGGCAGCTCGTCCTCCCCAGCCTTAGCCCAGCGCTGGGCAGCTCGTCCTCCCCAGCCTTAGCCCAGCACCGGGCAGCCTCGTCCTCCCCAGCCTTAGCCCAGCACCGGGCAGCTCGTCCTCCCAGCCTTAGCCCAGCACCGGGCAGCTCGTCCTCCCCAGCCTTAGCCCAGCACCGGGCAGCTCGTCCTCCCCAGCCTTAGCCCAGCGCCAGGCAGCTCGTCCTCCTCAGCCTTAGCCCAGCATCGGGCAGCTCGTCCTCCCCAGCCTTAGCCCAGCACTGGGCAGCTTGTCCTCTCCCAGCCTTAGCCCAGCACCGGGCAGCTCGTCCTCCCCAGCCTTAGCCCAGCACCGGGCAGCTCGTCTCCCCCAGCCTTAGCCCAGCACCGGGCAGCTCGTCCTCCCAGCCTTAGCCCAGCACCGGGCAGCTCGTCCTCCCCAGCTTAGCCCAGCACTGGGCAGCTCGTCCTCCCCAGCCTTAGCCCAGCACCGGGCAGCTCGTCCTCCCCAGCCTTAGCCCAGCACCGGGCAGCTCGTCCTCCCCAGCCTTAGCGCCGGGCAGCTCGTCCTCCCCAGCCTTAGCCCAGCACCGGCAGCTCGCCTCCCCAGCCTTAGCCCAGCACCGGGCAGCTCGTCCTTCCCAGCCTTAGCCCAGCACCGGGCAGCTTGTCCTCCCCAGCCTTAGCCCAGCGCCGGGAGCCTCGTCCTCCCCAGCCTTAGCCCAGCACCGGGCAGCTCGTCCTCCCAGCCTTAGCCCAGCACTGGGCAGCTCGTCCTTCTCAGCCTTAGCCCAGCACCGGGCACCTCGTCCTCCCCAGCCTTAGCCCAGCACCGGCAGCTTCGTCCTTCCCAGCCTTAGCCCAGCACCGGGCAGCTCGTCCTTCCCCAGCCTTAGCCCAGCACCGGGCAGCTCGTCCTCCCCAGCCTTAGCCCAGCGCCGGGCAGCTCGTCCTCCCCAGCCTTAGCCCAGCACTGGGCAGCTCGTCCTCCCCAGCCTTAGCCCAGCACTGGGCAGGCTCGACCTCCCCAGCCTTAGCCCAGCACTAGGCAGCTCGTCCTCCCCAGCCTTAGCCCAGCACCGGGCAGCTCGTCCTCCCCCAGGCCTTAGCCCAGCACCGGCAGCTCGTCCTCCCCAGCCTTAGCCCAGCATCGAGCACCTCCTCCCAAACCTTAGCCCAGCACCGGGCAGCTCGTCTCCCAGCCTTAGCCCAGCGCCGGGCAGCTTGTCCTCCCCAGCCTTAGCCCAGCACGGGCAGCTCGTCCTCCCCAACCTTAGCCCAGCCAGGCAGCTCGTCCTTACCAGCCTTAGCCCAGCACAGGCAGCTTGTCCTCCCCAGCCTTAGCCTAGCACCGGGCAGCTTCGTCCTTCCCAGCCTTAGCCCAGCACCGGCAGCTCGTACTCCCCAGCCTTAGCCCAGCACCGGGCAGCCCGTCCTCCAGCCTTAGCCCCAGCCAGAGCAGCTCGTCCTCCTCAGCCGAGCCCAGCGCCGGGCACCTCGTCTCCCCAGCCTTAGCCCAGCACTGGGCACCTGTCTCCTCCCCAGCCTTAGCCCAGCACTGGGCAGCTCGTCCTCCCAGCCTTAGCCCAGAACCGGGAGCTCGTCCTCCCCAGCCTTAGACCAGCCAATCGGGCAGCTCGTCCCCCCCAGCCTTTAGCCCAGCACTGGGCACCTCGTCCTCCAGCCTTAGTCCAGCACTGGGCAACTCGACCGCCCAGCCTTAGCCCAGAACCGGGCAGCTCGTCATCCCCTACCAGCCTTAGCACCGGAGAGCTTATGCTCCCAGTCTTAGCCCAGCCCGGGCACCTCGTCCTCCCCAGCCTTAGCCCAGCACCGGGCAGCTCGTGCCTCTCCGCGTTAGCCACCGCTGGCGCCGGGCTCTCGTACTCCCAGCGTTAGCCCAGCACTGGGCGGCTAGTC
>JAJIBD010027479.1:0-26244 GCA_021461705.1 Cryptotis parvus
TATGTGGTGTTGGGAATCAAACATTAGTCAGTTGTGTAAAAGGCAAACACCTTTGTGTAAGGTTAGTGCCTTATTTGCTGTACTATCTCTCCAGCCCCTGTAATTTGGCTTTTAGAGTTTCCATAATAAATGATATTATATTTGTGACAAATTTCATGACTCTGATTTCCTGACAGCTGCATAGTATTCCACTGTGTAGATGTAGCAAAAGATTCTTTATGTAGTCTTCTGTTGTTGGGTACTCAGGTTGCTTCCAGATTCTGGCTATTGTGAATAGTGTGTGATGACTATAGAAGTGCAGATGGTGATACTGCTGTGTTTTTGGGTCTCCAGGGTATATTCCCAGGAGTGGTATTTCTGTGTCAAATGGGAGCTCAATTTCTAGTTTTTGGAGGAATATTCATATCGTTTTCCAAAAGGGCTGGACCAGTCGACATTCCCACCAACAGTGGATGAAGAGTCCCTTTCTCCCCACATCTACGCCAGCACTGGTTGATCTTGTCCTTTTGGATGTGTGCCAGTCTCTGTGGAGTGAGATGATAACTATTGTTGTTTTGATTTGCATTTCCCTGATGATTAATGATGAAAAGCATTCTTTTCATATGCCTTTTGGCCATTCGAATTTCTTCTATGAGGAAGTTTCTGATCATTTCTTCTCATGCTTAGTGAAATTAGAAAAAAAGAACAGATATAGAATGACTGCATTCATTTGTGGGATATAAATATATCCCGGAGTTCTACTAATTGTTGAAAGTGGTAAAACCAGACTAGAACTGAGCATTGAATTTAGGCAAAGGGATATACATAATAACCCCTAAATGTATACATAGCAATATGGAAAGCCATAATATGTAAGAAAAGAGAGAGAGAGGAGAGAGGGAGGGGAGAGAGAGGGGAAAGAGGAAAGATGGGGAGGGAGAGAGAGAGAGAGAGAGAGAGGAGGCTGATATAGAGGCAGGCTGGGGAAGAGAGGAGGGAATCTGGGGACAATGGTGTTGGGAAATGTGCACTGGTGGAGGGACCGGTGCTAGGACACTGTATGACTGAAACCCAATTATGAACATTTTAGTAATTGTATATCTCACAGTGGTATAATAAAATAAAAATAAATAAATGATATTATATGAATTTCCTTTAGTCTGGCTTATTTATCAGAGCATAATGTCCTTAGCTAAGGACATAGCAAATTGAGGGAGCTCCTTATTTCTTGGTACTAAATAATATTTCATTGTGTATATATATTTCATTTTAATTATCAACTATGTGTTGACTAATTTTGTTTTTAATTTTTATTATACCATGTGAGATATACAATTACAAGGACATTCATAATTGGGTCTCTGTTATACAGTGTTCCAGCACCCATCCCTCCACCAGTGTCTCCATTCACACCACCTACATCCCAAACACTCCCCACCCCACACCAAGCCCTAGCCTGCCCCTATTGCAGGCACATTTCTTTCTCTTTCTATCTCACTGTCTCTGTCCCTGTATTTCTCTCTTCTCTTACACTTTGAGGCTTGCCCTACAGATATTAACGGTTTATGATGGGGCAGAGCTGCTACTGGCTCTCACTGTGCCCAGCCGCTCATGAGGTGCCCGGGGAGGGATGGCAGGTTCTAGCCCAGACCCGCCACCCCAGCAGAGCCTCTCAACAAGCCAGACGATGCCCCCACTCCATGAGGATCTCCATTTTCCACATCCAGACTTCCCCCTCATCAGAACTCCACCCAGCAGACCAGCCTATCACAGCCCGGCTCATCGAGATCCACCCTGCTGCAGTCTTTATTAATCCGGCCCAGGTATGCTGATCCAGAGACAGACATGGGGCAGAGCTGCTACTGGCTCTCACTGTGCCCAACCGCTCATGAGGTGCCCGGGAGGGATGGCAGGTTCTAGCCCTGGCCCGCCACCCAAGCAGAGCCTCACAACAAGCCAGATGACGCCCCACTCCATGAGGATCTCCATTTTCCACATCCGGACTTCCCCCTCATCAGTACTCCACCCAGCAGACCAGCCTATCACAGCCCGGCTCGCAGTGGCCTCCCTGTGGCCACGCAGTTCATCAATAAATGCTGGATTTTGAGATGACTACAAGAGTATGCTACCCACACAGCAGAGCTTGGCAAGCTACCTGTGTCATATTTGATATGCCAGATACCAGTAACAATTATAGACCTCATTCCCATGACCTGATGGAATGGTTTGAGGCTCTTTATGTTCCTGGAGCAAGCAGGTGCCCTTGGGTTCTACTCTGCATGAGACAGGTCATATGGAGATGTTACTGGTGCCCGCTCAAGCAAATCGACGATGTACAGGAATTCACATCGTCTCTATGTGCATATTCAATAGTGAGTTCTAGTGTGACATCATAATTCCCGTTCCCCATAACCTCGCCAGTTTGTTGCAACTAGAATGATCATTACAGTGTTTAAATGTAAAAAGATCCTGGGAAAGACCTGGTCCTAAATTCCATTATTGTCTAAGATTGTGATGGCCAGCGCAGCTGTGGGTCTGGAATGTCTCTCTTCCAGTTGTTGACTGTGGTATCTGGGAGCTCGTAGCCACGCCTACTGACTTGGAGGTGGAGGAAATGGGTGGGGGAGCCCAAATCCCCGCTCCAAATCCGGCCAGCATGGCCCCTTGCATGCGCCGCGAGCCCTAGAAGCTATGTAGGACACAGCCAGGGGCTGGCCGAGCCTTTTACTGTGTTGACTAATTTTGGGTGTGAATTTATTTTTGTGATAATACCGCATTTCTTTGTATATACTTTATTTTCATTATTCATTTATGTGTTGACTAATGTTTAGGCTTTGAATTTCATCTTTGTAATAATAATACCTTAATGAGCAGGGCATTATGATATCTCTTTGAAGTCCTGTTTTTGTTTTCTTAGTGTATGATAAATTTGGTCATCAATTCCAATATGTGTGGGGTTTCTATACACTAAGCAATTCTTAGATATCAATTGGGTTCCCTAGAATTCTTGGCTTTTGTTAATTTGCTAGTGCAGGCCACACAAATCAGGAAACTACTTACATGAGTACCATTTTATAACAAAGTGCAAACCACTAGCCAAATGACGGGTGGAATCTTGGCACAAAGAGCACTATCCTGCTGGAGATGGATATCTGATAAGATGGTATGTAGAAATACCTGTTTTCCTAACCTGGAAGTTTTCTGAACCCCCTAATTTTGGGGGTTTATGGAGACCACAAACATAAGCATGATTTGTTAAAGCATTGAGCATTGGTAGTTAATTAAATCTTCACATCTTTTAACTACACAGAGATTAGGAGGGGATGACTAAAAGGTCTAATTCTCTTTTCAGGGTTGACAAAGAGTCTTCATGACTGGTGTGATTCAAAAGTCACCTTATTAGCATAATAGAAGACCCCTTGCTATCATCATTTAGGAAATTTTAGGAGTTCTAGGACTTTTGTGCCAGAAATGATGATGGAGATGAAATAAGTAGTTCCATCAAGCTTTAATATCCCTGTAATAACAGAATTTTCCTTTATTGAAGAGATTATATTTTCCCATTGAATATTCCAGCCTCCCATTTAAAATATTAGTTTATCATGGGTATCGGGTGGGTTTCTGCTCTTCAGTTCTTTTCCGTTGGTCTTTGTGCATGCTTTAGAGACTTTACCTTATTGTTTTGACTAAGATAGCTTTGTATTGAAATCAAGAAATTGATGGGTTTGATTTATATTGAAATCAGCTGATGGCACCTGACTTATTCTTTCTCAGGACTTCTTTGCCTAGTCCAGGTCTGTAGGGGTTATATGTAAATTTTATGATTGCTACTTTATTTCTGAAAGCATACCATTACATTAGTTGGCAGGGCCCCCCAAGTTGTCCTCTGGACATCCTGGGGTTCCATCAGCATTTCTCAGCCAACTGTTTGGGAGAACAGTGCAAGACCCTGAAGCTGCAATGCTGGTTGGAAGCTACCGTGCCAGGGATATGTGAGCCACCCTGGCAGTACAGGGGGCCTCCAGGGTCACACCTGGCAGTGCTCAGGTGCTTGCAGGGCTGTATGAAAGAATGCTTGCTGGGCTAGATGGTGCTGGGAATCAGACCAAGGTCTAGCATGTGCCTTAATTGCTGTGCTATCTTCTGTTCCCCCTATTGACTTTTTGATAGGAATTGCATCAATTCTGTACATGACTTGGGTTAAACGTATGTTTTAAACACTATTGCTTCTTATGAGCAATGACATGGATCAGCTTTACATTTGTGTTTTTTTTTCAATTTCTTTTTATCAGAATCTTAAAGTTTTCGGTGTATAGACAATCTGTCTCTTTGCCAAAAATTTTGCCCAAATTTTATTGTTTTGAAGACAAAGAGATAGAACAAGAGTTAAGTTACATGCCTTGCAAATGGCCACCCTTCTTTCCCATTACATATGGGTCTCTGAACACTGCCTTGAGTGAACCCTGAGCAGAGAGCAGGAGTTAGCTCTAGGTACTGTTGGGCATAGCCCCAAACCACCTCCCCTCACCAATTTTATTGTTTATGCTGCAATTTTTGTTTTTCTTCTGATTAATAAAATCACAGGTTTGTTTTCATCTTAATTCTCACCTTGAGTAAATAAAAACTTCACAAAATGTCCATTTTTTATTTTGTAGCTTACAAATATACAAGATGAAAAGATTTTTTAATTTATATTGCATATTTAAGTCAAGGAAGTATATAAAAATATGTTCTGCTTTAGGCATACTTGGGCATAGACCAATGTACAAATTATTGCACATCTGAAACAGGTCATAATAGACTACATAAATTTGGTAAAGAAATAAAACAAGTGTATTTGCCTGGCTTAGGTCATAAATATAGATAAAAAGACAAAAATCGATTTTCCCTGTCTAGCATGTAACAGTTCGAGAACTTTGTCCTCTTTACTTGGTAACTAGACACAAGACTCACTAGGCACCATCATGTAGGTTATTAAAACACATTTTCCTGTGCTTGAATTTTTTCCTCTTTTTCTAACATAATCATGGGTTTTAGACGGCGGAGAAAATGCAAGCGATGTTTATATTTTTATTGCATTATAACATAATTCCAGGGAATTCTGGTCACCCTCCATCCCAATTTATGGATCTCATATATACTCTAATATTCACAACTTTTCGTCATCCCGCTTGACTTTTTGTAAGGTTAGGATATGATGCATTTTGAATAAAATTATTTTATTTGTTTACTTTCTCGGTATTTTGTTATAGAAGTGTGACTGAGTTCTGTATGCTGATTTCACATCCTGATGTTTTACTGAATTCACTGATTAGTTTTAGCAGTTTTCTTTGTAGAGCCTTAGTTTGCTTATCTGTTTTTGACATGCCAGATCAAACTATCTGTAAAGAAAAACTTACTTCTTTTGAATTTGAATGCCAAATTCCATGATTGATCTGACTAGGATTCAGGACTAGGAGTGGCAAGAGAAGCCACCTGTTGTCTTGTTCCTGACCTTAGACCTGAAGCTTCGCCTTCCACCCCTGAGGGGAGGTGAACTGTGGGCTTGTCATGCCTGATCTATAGATGTTCCTTCTGCATCCAATTTGTTCAGCATTTTCTATTATGAAAGGATCTTGTATTTGGTCAAACTTTTTCCTTCATATATCTAAAAATCATGATTTTGGGGTGGAGGAGATGACAGTCTTGGCTGTACTCAGATTTACTCCTGACTCTGCTCAGGGATCACTCCAGATAGTGTTCAGAGAAGGCACCTTTCCCTCTATACTATCTCGCTGGTTCCCCAAGTCATGATTTCTTTTTTTTACTTTCCGTTACAAGAAGGAAATGAAGAGCCTGGCAAGCTACCCGTGTCGTATATGACATGCCAAATACCAGTAACAATTATGGACCTCATTCCCATGACTTGATGGAAATAGTTTGAGGCTCTTTATGTTCCTGGAGTGGGCAGATGCCCTTGGGCTGTCTCACATGTGACAGGACGTATTGAGATGTTACTGGTGCCCGCTGGAGCAAATCGATGATCTATGGGAAGACAGTGAAACTTTTTCATTACATAAATGTGGGGGTAACATGCTGACTGATTTGAAGATATTGAATCTTCCTTGTAAAGCTGGAATAAATTTCACATGATTATAGTATGTATTTCATGAAATGTTCTGTGGAATTAGGTCTGTTCATATTTTGTTGAGAATTTTCACATGTATGTGCTTCTCAAAATGATTTATTTTTGGAGTTGGAGAAGAGGAAGACCAAGACTGCGGGAACGGAGGTCTATGAATCACACTCAGTTGAAAATGCAACAAAACAGAAGTGACCAAAGGATTCTGTAAGTGGTCCCCCAGAGAAGAAGAGCGTGGCAATAATTGATCCAGAGGTCTGAGAGCGCAGAGTGAGAGCTATAGAACAGTAAGCCAACCTCAGAGTCCAGTGCCTACAGAGTTGGGGGAGGAGCAAAGACGTCAAACTGGATGGGCAAAGGAGGAGGTGGAGGCGGTGGCTGACTCCAGGGAACTGTGAAAGCTCTGGCCTGCGAACTCACCACCTGCATGCGGCCTCTCTGGGAAGCTGGTCCAGAGCCTCGAAGTCTCCCAGCCCAGCAATAACAAGGTGTGCAATGGCAGCACTGGCAGGAAGACAGGAAAGATACTTTTCACCTGCTTAAGGGAAAGGCTGCTCCTCCAGGTGTACCAGGTGAATACAAAAGATGGTCCCCTCCCCCAATCACATTTCGAGGCAGGTATCTACCTAGCTAGAGAGCAAATTGAATCACAAAGAATCAAAGAAAGGCTGGTGTTAGTGAGCTGTTAACCCAAATTTAAGGACTAAAGGAACAGGACCAGTATCAATCATTGGGAACTTTATACACAGGTACAGGTCCAGGCTTCAGAGTTTCAGTAGCAGGATGAAGCAATATAAACACAGGCTCTGCATGGAACTGGTGAACACAAATCTTACATTGCTACTAGGCCTGAACAAGATTGGACCTTGCTCATAGCCGCTCATGGAGAACACACAATAAAAGAGAGGAGCCCACACAAATTAATGAGTGGAGATAATAGTTCAAAAGGGTCTAATATGTTAATAGCTTGAAAGAATAGAAACAACAGTGCTGGTAGGGATATGGGAAAAAAGGAATACTCATTCACTGTTGGCGGGAATATCATCTGGATCAGCCTCTACAGGAAACATTCTGGAGACCTCTAAAAATATTAAGATGAGCTTCAGTATAACCTAGTCATTCCACTTCTTGGTATCAACTCCAAAAGTAAAAATAAAAACCCAAAATCAATTTCTAAAAGGTATTTGCACTCCTATATTTCAGTGCTATACACAGTAATCAAGATCTGGAGACAGCCCGAGTGTCCAAGAATAGGGGAATATATAAAGACACTGTGGAACATCTACACAGTGGAATGTTAGTCGGTTGAAAGGAAGTGTTAGGGTCTGAGAATCTTATCCCCTTTGAGAGACAGAGAATCACATGAGAATGAAATTAATGAAGCAGAGTTAATTGGACTGGCTAGCCAGGGCCAGGCTCCCCCATGGACATGAAGGTCCGATTAGGCAGGCAAGACCCAAATTATGAATTTGGAGCATTTAACACAATTGAAATTGTTTTTTTTTTTTTTTTTTGGTAACTTTTTAAAATTTTATTTATTTATTTATTTAAAAAAATTTTATTATACCACTGAGACATACAATTACAAAGGTGTTCATAATTGCTTCTTGGTAATACAGTATTCCAGCACCCATCCCTCCACCAGTGCCCCATTTCCACCACCAATGTATCCCACCCCCTCCCACCCACCTCCAGGCTGCCTTAATAGCAGGTAGCCCCGCTTCCCTATTTTCTCTCTCTCTCTCTCTCTCTCTCTCTCTCTCTCTCTCTGTGTGTCTCTGCATCTCTCTCCCTCTTCTTTTACACATTGTGGCTAGTCCTGCAGATATTTAGAGTTTATCACTTAGGTCTCTTTGTAACACAATTGAAATTGTAACCAAGAACACTGCCAAACACTCCACACACTTGAATGGACAGGTCCTTTTTTATTTAAAATATTTTATTATACCACTGTGAGATATACAGTTACAAAGGTGTTCATGTTTGGGTTTCGGTCATACAGTGTGCCAGTACCCATCCCTCTACCAGTGCCCATTTCCCACCACCAATGTTCCTATTCCCTCCCCTCCCCAGACTGCCTCTATGGCAGGTTCTTTATCTCTTCTCTTTTTCACTTTCACTCTCTCTTTCTCTCTTCCTCTCTCTTACACATTGTGGATTACACACATTTAGAGGTTCTCATGTGTATTCTTTTGCCTGTACTTAATGCTCAGCTCTAGGTTGGTATTAGCACTTCCTTATTATTATTATTAAAATATGTTATTATACTCCCCCACACATGGGGCAGAGCTGCTACTTGCACTCCCTGTGCCCAGCTGCTCATGAGGCGCCCAGGAGGCATGGCGGGTTCTAGCCCTGGCCTGCCATCCCAGCTGAGCCTCACAACAAGCCAGACCACCCCCCCCCCACTCCATGGGGCCCGCCATTTTCCACATCTGGACTTCCCTCTTGTCACAACTCCACCCAGCAGACCAGACTATCACAGCCCCTGCTTGCGTGGGCCGCTTAGCGGCCCTGCGGTTTATCAATAAATGCTTTATTTAGAGGTGACTACAACAGTATGCCACCCGCACGGCAAGCCTGGCAAGCTGCTCGTGTCGTATTTGATATGCCAAATGCCAGTAACATTTATATTAGGTCATTCCCGTGACCTAATATAGTTGTTGGAAGCTCTTTATGTTCCTGGAGCGGGGCGGATGCCTTTGGGTTCTACTAGCATGAGATGGGACATATGGAGATATTACTGGTGCCCGCTCTAGCAAATAGATGATTAATGGGAAGATAGTGATAGTGATAGTGACCACCATGAGATATACAATTACAAAGATGTTCATAAGATGTTCATATTTGGGCTTTGGTCATACAGTGTTCCAGCCCCCCATCCCTCCACCAGTGCCCATTTCCCATCATCAATGTCCCTGATTCCCTCCCTCTCCCCTTATCTGTCTCTATGGCAGGTTCTTTATCTCTTTCTCTTTCTCTCCCTCTCTCGCTTCCTTCCCCTGCGGTTACAATACGCACATTTAGAGGTTGCCATGTGTATCTTTTTGCCTATATTTAATGCTCAGTTCTAGGTTGGTATTAGCACTTTGACAATTATTAGCACACTGTTCCATTTTCTGTCTTATCTAACCTCTGACTCCCACATGTTTGTGATAATTTCCACCTTTGACAAGACCTCCTGATCCATGTTTCACCTGACCTTGTATATTGGTATCATAATATGTACCACCTTTATATATATATATATATATTTATGTCATGCAAATAAATGCAGTCATTCTATATCTGTCTCTCTCTTTCTGACTAATTTCACTCAACATGATCCTCTCCATGTCCATCCATTTATAGGCAAATTTCATGACTTCACTTTTCCTAACAGCTGCATAGTATTCCATTGTGTAGATGTGCCAAAGTTTCTTTATCCAGTCATCAGTTCTCGGGCACACTGGTTGTTTCCAGATTCTGGCTATTGTGAGTAGTGTTGCTATGAAAATAAGAGTGCAAAAAAAAAAAAAAAAAAAGAAAGAAAAGAAAATAAGAGTGCAGATGGTGTTTCCGCTGTGTGATTTTGGCTTCCCAGGGTATATCCCCCAGGAGTGGTATTGCTGGGTCAAATGGGAGCTCAATTTCTAGTCTTTGGAGGAATGTCCATATTGTTTTCCAGAAAGGCTATACCAGTCGACATTCCCACCAACAATGGATGAGTGTCCCCTTTTCCCTACATCCACGCCAGCACTTGTTTTTGCTCTTTTGGATATGTGCCAGTCTCTGTCGTGTAAGATGATATCTCATTGTTGTTTTGATTTGCATCTCTCTGATGATTAGTGATGATGAGCATTTTTTCATATGTTTTTTGGCCATTTAAATTTCATCCTTCTCAAAGTTTCTGTTCATTTCTTCTCCCCATTTTTTGATGGGGTTGACTATTTTCTTCTTGTAATGTTCACCAGTGCCTGATATATACTGGATATTAACCTCTTATCAGATGGGTATTGGGTGAATATTCTTTCCCATTCTGTGAACTGTCTTTGTATCTTGGTCTCTGATTATTTTGAGGTGCAGAAGATTTTTAGTTTCATGTAGTCCCATATGTTTATCTTTTCTTCTAGTTGCTTTGTTAGTGGTGTTTCACCTTTGAAGGTGGCCTTTAGCTTCAATGTCGTGGAGGGTTTTTCCTATACTTTCTTAAACGTACTTTATAGATTCAGGTCTGATATTGAGATCTTTAATCAATTTTGATCTTATTTGTGTGCATGGTGCTAGACAGAGTTCCAAATTTTTTTTTTACATGTCGCTGCCTAGTTTTCCTAGTGCCACTTGTTGAAGAGGCTTCCTTGCTCCATTTCGGACTCTTTGCACCTTTATCAAAGATTAAATGATCATGTGTTTGAGGATGGGTGTCAGGATACTCAATTCTATTCCATAGGTCCACAGGTCTGTTTTAATTCCAGGTATTAGTACTTTCGACAATTATTACCACACTGTTCCTCTCTCTGTCTTACCTAACCTCTGACTCCCACATGTTTGTGGTAATTTCCACCTTTGACACTTTAGTGCACACACCACTCAATCTCCTCACCGTCCAATTTGGAAATCAGGCCAAAAGTTGTCCCCTTGATGGACGGTCAGTCAACCAGTTCAATAAGTTTTTTACCTGGTGCCAGGATTCCTGAAGTGCTCAAGCCCCAAATGAGAGGAAAAGCCTCCTCCCACCAGGACCTAATGGTCCCCCCAAATGCTTAAGCCCAGGTGAGAGGAAAAAAAAAACCTTTCCCAACAGGACCTGATGGTCCCCCAAATGAGAATCACAAAAGATTCTCCCTGGGGACTGGCCAATTCCCCACTGTGGCCCAAACAGGAACAAGTGTTTTACCAATTAGCTCCTCCAGACGAGAATCTCAGATTCTCCCAAACACCTAGGACTTGAAATTACCTCTACTTTCTTACAGTCTGTCTTCCCAAAAAGGGGATCCCGGACGAGCCCCCCAAATGTTAGGGTCTGATAATTTTATCCCCTTTGAGAGACAGAGAATCACATGAGAATGCAATTAACAAAGCAGAGTTCATTGGACTGGCTAGCCAGGGACAGGCTCCTACACGGACACGCAGGTCCGATTAGGCAGGCAAGACCCCGAGACTCCTTAAGGGGGATTTTATATAAACTCTTATTGACCATTGCAGCAGAGCTCACACAGTACATAGCCAATGAGTTTGTAACACCACATACCTCTCCAGCCTATCCATTCAAAGGTACAACACTTTTTAACCTATAGGTTCAGAGGTCAGCATTATGGTGAGAGGTCACATGAGCAAGCAGGCAGGGCACGTCTCACATGTACAAGCAGGCAGGGCATACCTTGCATGCACATTGGGTCATCTCTCACAACTCGCCCTCATCCCATAGGTCCTTCATCTTATCCTGGCCCAGTATCCTGGGTGGAGGGGCATCAGCACCTGGGGTGGAGGGGCATATTGTACTGGCTTTACTGATCTCTGCTAGGAGGAATCTTTTCCTCTTAGGAAGCTGTAAGGCTGCACTTCAGTGCTTGGCGGACAGAGCTGGAGGGTGTCTGCTGAGTGAAGTTAGCAGGAGAGGAGTCACCAGAACCATCTCTCTCATATGTGGAATATGAAGAAACGTAATAAGGGAATAAAGAATGTTCCACAGACCCTGCCAGTTGACAGACAGAACTGAGCTAGCCAAGGGGATGGGGTAATGGCAATGGTTAAGGACCTGGGTATGTTTGTGGGGGATGCTGGTGCCGGGGGGGTGTGGTGTTGGAACTCCTTTATGGTAAATCAGTGTCAAAATAAAATTTGGAGAAAAAGAGGGTTTTTTCTTTTTTGGGTCACACCCAGCAATGCTCAGGAGTTACTCCTGGCTCTGCATTCAGAAATTACTCCTGGCTGTGCTCGGGGGACCATATGGGATGCCGGGATTGTACCCAGGTTGGCAGCATGCAAGGCCCTACCTGCTGGACTATCGCTCTGGCCCCCAAAAAGATTTATTTCTAATGGTGGTAAATCTAATAACATAACATTGATCATTTTAAGCTCTTTGTTTTTTGGTGTGGCTTTTTGATTCACACTTGTCAATGTTCAGGGGTTACTCCTGGCTCGGTACTCAGGATTACTCCTGACAGTACTTGGGGGACCATATGGGATGATGAGAATCAAACCTGGATTGGCTGCTTGTTAGGCAAACACCCTACCAGTTGTCCTATTGCTCCAGATACCCTTTTAAGCATTTAAAATTTTCCCATTACTTTTCATGTTTTTTATATTGTTGCTGCAAGGCCCAGAGTCTGCACACTTGACGGGCCCACGGTGCTCACATCGCTTTAGCTACAGAGTTTGCTGGAGATTGCTCAGTAGGTTGCTGTTGCAGTACACTGTTGCCC
Organism: Cryptotis parvus; assembly: GCA_021461705.1. Taxonomy (NCBI): domain Eukaryota; kingdom Metazoa; phylum Chordata; class Mammalia; order Eulipotyphla; family Soricidae; genus Cryptotis; species Cryptotis parvus. The sequence continues at coordinate 12,505 of JAJIBD010027479.1, forward strand.
ACAGCCTCTACATATTGCCTGGAGTTACCTCCTATAGGCCACTTTCTAGATAGGGGCAGAAAACAGTTTGGATCTGTGACTCTATGTGGCAGTATATCTTACTATGTATTCTATGTTATCTGGTATAAATATTTTCTCTCATGCTACCAAAATCACTATGGGACTAAACATTTTACCAGAATTTCTACCTTACTATGTTGAATCTCTAAGTATAATATAGTTATAATTAGATCAGAGAGAAATGCTGTTTGCCTCCAAGCAAGCAAGCATGACTCTCTAATAAGTCTAAAGGCTAATATCCAAAACAACTATGAAGGATTTTGTGAAGACTTGGAGAAATATATACCTGGCTGTAGAATATTCATGGTACAGATACATGTCCTTCTCCCACTCTGCATAGGGTGTGCAGGGAAACTTTATGGGCAGATCTTGGCTGGGGCAGGATTAACATTTCAGTGGGACTAGGTAAGGTTCTGGGAAGGGCACCTGAGGGAATTGACCTTAACTGCTATCCATTGATGTGGGCTCATCAGGGCTGAAAAGATATAAAGCAGTAGTCTGCTCTCTCTCTCTCTCTCTCTCTCTCTCTCTCTCTCTCTCTCCCTCTCTTTCTCTTCGTCCTCTGCCTCTGCCTCTCCTCTCCGTTCTCTACTCTGTTGGGCCTTAGCACCTAGTAGAGGTCGTCTTGGCTTAGGATTCTAAACAAACACGTGGCTGGGGCCTAGCTAGGAACCTAAAGTCTGGGGGTTTTCTGTTACTAAATTGTATACTAGAACAAGTGTGAGTAAAGCCTTTTGAAACTTTGCTGGATTCTACAAGTCTTTCTTTGTCGACCAACTGCCAATCCCCCGGGAAAGAAAGGGATCCCTGCCCCTTCACCCAGATTTTGTTAGGGTATCCAGTGTTTTCCAACAAGTGAAGGTCCAGCAAGAATCCTGTCCTGCTGCAGTGCCCACTAATGTTTAGTTGAGAAGCTTGAGGCACACAGGTTATGGTTGAGGAGCTCTCTGGGTGTCTGGGGGTTGCTACAGTATTGATACATGCCCTCACTAGAGGTAGTACTTATTGGCTGTGGTGCTTGAACATCATTATTTGCAGTGTTTTCCAGGAGTTTTTCTTATTTGCACTCCTGGCTACAGTGTGTCCACAAATCACTTACAGCACCACAAGAATTACTGAGAGCAGAGATGCGAGGTTCAAACAGCAGGGCTGCCTGGAGTGTGCTTGGTGTATCTGAGTCCCTGGAGACTTGAATTTGTGATCATCTGCTTGCAAGGTACGTGATCTAGGCTCCAGCACTATTCTTCTGAATGTATGTTCTTTGGGGGTTTAGCCAGTAATTTTATTTTCTTGTAGTGTTTTTGCTTAATTTTGGTATCAGGACAATATTGACCTCATATCTTTGTTTTTAATATTTTTGAAGAGTTTGAAGAATGGGAATGAATTATTTTAATGTATAAAGAAGTTACTTGCAGTGAAGGACTCACACCTTGCAGTGCTCAGAGTTTACTTCTGGCTTTGCACTCAAGGATCACTCCTGGTGGTCCTCAGAGGGCCATATACAGTGCCAGGGATCAAACTCAGGTTGGCTATATGCAAGGCAAGAGCATAGGCTCCTGGACTATCTCTCTGGTCCCACAGATATATTTTTCAATAATAAGATTTGAAATAATTTCTTGGCTCACAGGCTATAGAATACATGTGTTAGCAGCCATGAGGAGCCACATAAATCTTATACATATCCTTCAGAACTCTTGGATGAATAGGGTTATCAGTGAGTAAAAATATTTTGAAAGGAATTTTTTTTCTTCGAGGTTCTCAATGGGTTTAAATTAATCAGTAGATTGTGCTGTTGGCAGAAATGCTCTCATTCAGACTTTGTTGTTCCACTTACAGGCCGACTGTATTTAGCATACTGATTCAAGGGCCCGGGCTTCAACTTAAACTCACCAGCTGTTCTAGAGACTAGCTGGCTCTCACAAGGTCAGCCTGGCATTGAACTTTGAAATGTTATGGCCTAGCATTAACTTCTCCTAACTAGCAAAGTTCCGTATGATAATGATTAGGTCTGTCAGATATTTTGAAGCCTGCAGATGCAGTTCTACATCTGGAACCCACAACAAAAAGATGAGACTATTTACCAAAGACCCCAACCAGGCACTCCATCAGGCACAAACAGTACCTGGTTCCTAGTTAACCCCATATCCGTCCGCCCACCCCACCTCTTTACTTCCAAATGAAATTACCTTAAAACACAGGCACTCAAAGTGTTCATTAGTCCTCTAGAAGTTGAGAGGTACACCAGGAGTGCTGTCTTTCCAATAAACCCCACCTCAGCCTAACTCTCCTCTTGGATTCCATTCCATAACCCCATCCAAGACCTTTCAATAACTTCTTCCAAGAGAAAGCTGTTTTTATATATACAGAATTTTTGTTTAGTGCAGCTACTTTGACAAATGTTCTTCAATATCCTGGATAACTTGGTATAGTCTCTGCATTGACTGTTATTTGCAACTTCCAGCACTTATGTTATAAAGATGTCTCTCTCCTTAAATTTCATGTCTGCAGCTTCTGCCACGTCCTAGTTTCCTTTTACTGTCGTAAAATTGATGAGGTAGAGGCTCGTTGGGGTGAGACTTGGTGACTGATCAGATTTTTCTCTTTCTACCACTGAAACTCTTTCCATACTGGCAATAAGGCTGTTTTTGCTTTCTTGTCATTTGTCTCTTCCATTTATTTCAAGAACTTTTCCTTTGCACTCACAACTTTAACTGTTTGGCACAGGAGACTGAGCTTTTCACCTATGTCAGCTTTATTTCTCTGCTCAACTAAAGATTCCTCGTTTTTTTATTTGAAGTGAGAAATTTGTGATTTCCTTTTATTTGAACACAAAGAAACCACTCTAGGGTTATTAACTGGTCTAATTTTAGTGCTTTATTTCTCAGGGAATTGAAAGGTCTGAGGAGAGGGGAAACATGAAGGACATCTGGCCAAGGAAAAGTCGGAATACTTGGCTTACCTCCTAAGGTTTGCCATCTTTTATGGGTGTGGTTCATGGCTCCACAAAACACTTGATCACTTGATCACTTGAATCCGTTATTCATTGATTTGCTCGAGTGGGTGCCAGTAACATTTCCATTGGACCCTATCATGTGCCAATATAGCCCAATGGCATCTGGTTGATTCAGGAATATGAAGAGTTTCAAACAGTTCCTTCAGGGTCTTGACAAGGAATTCTGACCATCTTGTAGGTGGGCGGCCATGTGATCTTTTGACATCCCGTGGGATCCAGTCGGTAACAGCTCTAGTCCAGTGGTCATCTCCAAATCGCATTACACAAAACACTGCAATAGTATAAAAATCACTGGCCACAGATGATCATAAAATATAGAGTAACATTTTAAAAAGCTTAATTTATTGCAAGATGTCAAAATATAATATAAGACTATAAAGCAACAACAGTGTTGGAAAAGCAGAACCAATAGGCTTGCTGAAGCAGGCTGCCACAATTAAGTTTGTGAAAAATCACAATCTTTGAGAAGTGTAATGAAGTGCAGCACAATAAAACAAAGCATACCTACTTTCATTTCTTTATCGAACTGTTTCTGCGGTAATCCATGGGGCTGGCTTCTGTTTATTCAACATTTAAAAAAAAATCTCTTTTGATTTGTTTGATTTACTGGTTTTTTCAGGAATGTGCTGTTTAACTTACATGCACTTATGAATATACCATATTATATTCTGTATTGATTTCTAGTTTCATACTATTGCAGTTGAAAAAGACACTGTATGATTTTGTTCTTTTTTACATATATATTATGATTATTTTCTGTGAACTATCCATTTGTACTTGAAAAGAATGTTTTGTTATATTGTTGTGTAAAATATATTGCAATGTCTGTTAGGAACCCTTAGATTTAAGTATGGCTCAAGTCTAACGCTTTCCTGTTGATCAGTCTGAAAGATGTCTATTGGTGGAAGAAGGCACCAAAGTCTTCTACTGATATTGTATTGTTTATCCCTCCCTTCAGGTGTTAGTACTTCCTATATTTTGGTGTTCCCTTATTGGGTAATATATGCTTATGGATACAATAGGCAAAACTACATGGTAGTAAAATAAAGATAAACTATTAGACCAATGGAGCAGAATTAAGAGTTCTCTATTTAGCCCCAAATTTATGGGTAGCTTATCTATGACAAAGGTGCTAAATATATGAAATGGAGCAAAGAAAGCCTCTTTAACAAATGGTTCTGGGAAAACTGTTGATCTCTAATCCATTTTCCATTCTATCCTTTAGTTCCAGAAATTCTATTTGATTGTTTTGACTCATTTCTTTGTTTAAATTTTCTTTTTGTTTATATATTGCATCTTTGGATTTCAATATACTGAACTCTACCTTTTGCTTGTAGCTTATTTCATATCCTTAAAACAGATGTTTTAAATTCTTTGTTAGAGTTGAGTTGTAGATTATATGAACATCTGTTGTGCATCATATTACTTTGATTTCTCATAGCTCATCAGAACCCACACAAGAGAGGCAAGAAGGGTTTTGGGTGTTGGCCCACCACCTCTTTAGTGGAAACTATCACAAACGTGTGGGAGTCAGAGGTTAGGTAAGATAGAAAATGAAACAGTGTGCTAACAATTGTCGAGGGTACTAATACCAGCCTAGAACTGAGCATTAAATAGAGGCAAAAAGATACACATGACAACCCTTTAATGTATGTTCTGTAATCCATAGTCTGGGGGGAAGGAAAAGAGAAAAGAGAGAGAAAGGGAAAGAAATAAAGAACCTGCCATGGAGCAGGGCTGGGGGAAGGGGGGAGGGAACCAGGGACGTTGGTGGTGGGAGAGATGGGCACTGGTGGCGGGATGGGTGCTGGAACACTGTATGACCAAAACCCAAATATGAACTTTTTAATTGTATATCTTTGTAATTGTAAAAATAAAAACTTAAAAAAAAAGAAGCAGCCAGATGACATCGCTCACCATAATAGCTGCCATTTTCATGGTATGAACCCCACAACTCATAGATGCTGATCTCAAGACCAGCTCAGAGCAGCCAAGTTCGAGCCCAGGTTTGATTACACTGGAGTTGGAAAGTCAGATGGTGACATAAAAAGAATGCACAGTGGGAAAATGGAGGAAAGACATTCTTCCTGTGATTGATGGATTAGCTGCAGGATCACAGATATCAGTTGGATCTAGCCTTGGTGGTTGGCTTATGCTTCATGCTGCCATTGCATGGTCAGAAAAGGTGGTTGCTCTTATTGGTATAGCTACAGCTGCAGATGGCCTAGTGACGCAGTTTAAACAAATTCCTATTGGGGTACAAAGGAAATGCAGAAGAAAGGTGTGTGGGATTTTTCATCAAAATACAGTGATTAGGGCATTTACAATATTCATACAGTTTCATTAAGGAGACTAATTTCACTGCTTGCTCCAGAGCCCCATCCCTGTGAAGTGCCCTGTGAGACTGCAGCTTGGCATGAATGATGACATCATCCTGTGGCAGACGTCCATACACGTTGCTAATCGAATAATCAGCACAGATATGATGTCATTCTCAGAAAGCACAGTGATCACCAAATGAAGGAAAAAGCAGACATTCAGCTTATTGTTTATACCATTGATGACTTAATCCATAAGCTTTCACTGTTAATTACTTAGCAGCAGTTAAGTAGAATCACAAGTGGTATATAAACAAATGGGCAGAACATTAACTGAATAACATGAAAAACTTAATACTTAGGTTATTCTCCCTTTATGCTACTTTGTAAATGTCACATAGGTATTTATTTAATGATGTATTTGCACAAGTGATACAAATAGTGAAGAAAGTACCAGATGCTATTACAATACCTTTCTCCTTCAAATCATGATCTTTTATATTTGATTATTTCCAGTTTTTTTTTTACTTTTTTGGGGGTCACACCTGGCGACGCTCAGAGGTTACTCCTGGCTCTGCACTCAGGAATCACTCCTGGTGGTGCTCAGGGGACCATATGGGATGCCGGGGATCGAACCTGGGCCGGCATAGGCTGTCTGCGTGCAAGGAAAACACCCTACCCACTGGGCTATCTTTCAGCCCCTATTTCCAGTTTTTTAACTAAAGCATAGATATTTATGTTTTAATACTTATGTTAATTTTGTCTGCCTGCACAAGTGTTCTATTTAAAATTGTTAATAAAGTTTCTTTATTTTCATTATTATTTGGAAATACTTGCAGTTCTGATCTTAAAATGAAATTCACAGAATGCAAGAAAGTGCTTATTGAAATAAATATGAAATTATTAGTAAGATATTTCAAAGCATAATAAAGCCCAGTGCTGCATTATGCTACTTTTTAAAAAAATATAGTTGAATAGTTGAATCTTATAAGAAAAGCAAACTTTTTTTTTGGTCTAAATTGCTCAGGAGAGACAAAGAGAGAGAGAGAGAGTGTGTGAGAGAGAGAGAGACTTCTGCAAGAGGCGGGGGGGAACAGGACAGGAGGGAAACTGGGGCAATTGATGGTGGAAATATGCACTGGTGAAGGAACGGGTGAGGCAACGTTGTATAACTGAAGCCCAATCATGAACAGCTTTATAATTGTGTACATCACTGAGTCAATAACGAAAATCACTGTTTCCATCCCCCTCTCTGCAGTTTCCTGGTAGTTTTAGCAGCAGTTGGTAGTCTTAGTGGTGGATCATTTCTGGTACCGTCTGTAGGAACAGGACAGAGTTAAAACTCCACTAAAGTTTCTAAGTTTCCTTCTTAAGCAACTGTCATTATTTGACCTGTCTGGTAGCCCCACGAAGGCTCCACTCATACTTTTCCTTACTTGACTGAACTCATAGGTGGTTCAGTGTAAAAACCTTTTCCCTGGTTTGGTGTTATTCCCATGTTTGGGGGCTACGTTTGATGGTTCTCATCACTTGCTTCCAGCTCTGTGTTCAGGGGATCCCTCCTGGTAGAACTAAATGGGGGATAGGATGGGGGGGTAAGGTGAGCATTATTTAACCTGGTTAACCTCCTGCAAGACAAGCACCCTGCCAGCAGTACTATCATTGTAGCCTCATACTTAAATTCTTTTCTCTGTTTGTCCTTTTTTCATGAATAGGCAATAGTCTATCTTTCCTTGAGGCATTTAGGTTCTGGTTTCCACCTGGAGCTGAGAACATCTATTTTACTGCATCTTTTCACCAGAAATCCTGTAACCGGTAACTGCAAATGTCTCCAGATCAAAAAAGAGAGTTTTCCTTTTCTACCTAAAATAATAGAAGTGAACAGCTTCCTTCTCCCAAGCGAGGATTAACAAAATTCCTTTGAGAAGTGTCAGGGGACATTATTATTGCTTTTTTGTTGAAAATTATTGCCTGAAGAGCAAAAAAGACATTTGAAGCGATTTTTAAGGAAAGGTCAATATGTTTCCTTCCCACAACGCTCGATATATTTGGTCTGTGTCCACCAGAGATTTCTCTCTTTTGAATGTTTCAGTTCATTTCCTTCCCTGCCACCCCAACACAGACAAACATCTCCACTCACTCTGCTGGAGAATCTTTTCTGAACTGCTCATGTTTCAGCAAAGTGAGGCTGTAGATGGTTGGGATCTTGCTCTGTGACTTCAGGAGGGAGTTGAGCGCTGTAACCTGTGACAGGGAAAGGGTCAAGGAGAAGCTGACATTTTTCTTGTGCCTAAAACTTCACACACATATATCAGGAGGTCTTGTCAAAGGTGGAAATTATCACAAACGTGTGGGAGTCAGAGTTTGAGGTAAGACAGAAAATGGAACAGGGTGCTAATAATAGTTGAGGGTACTAATGCCAACCTAGAACTGAGCATTAAATAGAGGCAAAAGGATACACATGACAACCTTTTAATGTATGTTCTGTAATCCATAGTCTGGAAGGGAAGGAAAAGAGAAAGAGAGAGAAAGGGAAAGAAATAAAGAACCTGCCATGGAGCAGGGCTGGGGAAGGGGGGAGGGAACCGGGGATGTTGGTGGTGGGAGATGGGCACTGGTGGCGGGATGGGTGCTGGAACACTGTATGACCAAAACACCAAACATGAACTTTTAATTGTATATCTTTTTATTTGTATATCTCAGTTGGTATAATAAAATACTTAAAAAAAATAAAATAAACTTCACAGTGAGGCATGGGGGAACTGAAGGAAAAATAAAACCAAGCAGAAGGCATGTTGTGAGAGAGGACTGGAGTGCATAGACAGAAAGCTGCAAGAAGTTCTTTCTGGTTGTTTCTGGCTTAATCCAGGTTTCAGGAAAGCAACTGTGAATAAAGAGGCTTGTAAGGAAAGTCTGAGAAAGGCTCTTGACTCTCACCTCCAAGAATGAGGATGTGGGGCCTGAGCAATAGTCCAGTGGGTAGGGCGTTTGCCTTGCATGCAGCCGACCTGGGTTAGATCCTGGCATCCCAGATAGTCCCCACACAGTGCCAGGAGTAATTCCTGAGCACAGAGCCAGGAGTAACCCCTGAGCATCGCTGGGTGTGACCCAAAAGAAAAAAAAAAAAACCAAGAATGAGGATGTGGGGCTTCTTTCTGTCATCAGTAGGAGGTCACTGAAGATATGCAAAGCATGGGACTGATGATAAAGTAGTTTGTTCTTTAAACCAAGATGAATTCTGTAGATATGGCTATGTGGTTTTGTGGGGGTGTGGGCAACAAACAGGAGGGGTCATTATAGAGCCCTGGCAATAAAACATGGAAGGTCTAACATGGAGAATGGGCAACAGGAGTGGTCACAGATGTGACAACACTGAGAGGTCTCTCTGGATGAAGCAAAGGGGTGGGCATGGGGCAAAGAACAGGACCACGGAGGTGTCTAAGCCTGGGAAACTGCAAGACTCCGATCCCCTAAACAGAAACAATGCAGAAGAGCACAGGCGAGTTAGGACAGTTGGGCAGAATGTAATGTAGTACATTATTCTAGATAACAACAAAAAGAGGATCTAGATGTTAAAGCTCAAATTTAAATAAAGAAAAATATTCAAATGCTTGATAGTGAAGAATAAATTAGAAGAAAATGCTCGCCTTGCTACATTTAAAAGTAGGATGGTAAGTTTTTAAAAGATAGCTTTAAAATGATTAAAACCTATTGTCTCAGACAAGAAAACTTCTTCCTCGAAAAGTTCCCATGAAATTGTGTTTATATGCCTTACATAATCATCAAATATTTGTTTTCTGGCAGAGAAAACTATGCCAAATAAGAGGATTCTTGTGTTTACTATTAAAACTAAGTAAAAGAAATGCCAAGCAAGCTGGTTCTTAAATCTAGAAAGACTTACACTGGAAATACCCTTTTCCTGAGTCCTACTAATATTTTGTTAAAGGAAATATCACCCGTTGCTTCTGAGTGAAGGTTAATTGTTACTGTAGGGGCAGTTTAAAAATCATTATTGCCAAACCATTAATTTGCTCCCTACCCATCTTATTATAATAAACACATTTAAGATAAAACTTGCAAATCTAACAGATTTTAACATTATTTTTCCCCTTTATATATAGTGTTAATATATAGTATAAGGGAATATAGTTATAAAGTTAATACCTTAAAAAGGGGCTTTATATATTTTCAAAATAAATTATCTGTTCAACACATATTGGGTATTTATAAACTAAACACCGTGCTAAATGCTTTATATGAATTATTTCAAGATTTACAACAATTTTCTGAATGATAGTTTTGTTACCATTAAACTTCATTATTTGGGACTTTTGCATTTGTGAATTACCAACATGTGAACATTCACTTGCAACTCCAAATCCCATGTCTGCAGCACTTTTGCTGTAATTTGTGGACATGTGTAAGCGTGAGAGCAGCAAAACATTTCAGTTGCTCAGTGATATGTATGTTTTAAATGAGGGCAAACAAGATGTCAAGTGTCATTTTTATGATCCACTTAGTACTGGCTTTTCCCTATTTCTGTGCTTTTAAGTTGGAGATTTCTTTGAACTGGTATAGTACTGAAGCATTGTCTACTGTTTCTGAGAGCAAGTAAGCAGGCCAAATAGATCTTGTGGAGAAAATAGGTTGGTTAGATAAACTTTACTCTGACATTAGTTACACACTGTTCACTGCTTTAAATTCATCATTAATGCATTAGTAATATATTTAATATATTAATAATATATTTATATATATTATTTATATATATAAAATATTGAATTAAATATTTATATATTTAATATATTTGATAAGATGTCTTTAAACACACACATACACACACATATATACACAAGGTTATTTACTGGTTGTTTGATAAAAACATTGTGATCAGAGACTTGAAGAATCTAGCCCTGCATTTCCTGTAAAAAGCAACAATTCATTTTTAACTAATTTAGTGTTTTCAGTTGATTTATAGAACATAACTACCATGGATATTACAATCAACTGGCACCTTTACAAAGAGGAGGAAATGGCTGCCTAGTGGGAGGTCCCATAGTATTATACATGTAAGTGACAGAGCTGAGTTTAATGAATTTAATGTTTTCCATCCTTCAAACCCTTTGTTTAAACTTGTTTTTCTTTATTCCAAAGTCTCTGTAGCTTATATTGTCTGTGCTATCATCAGTTTTCTCAGTGACATTTTGGTCACTTTACAACTTGTAGTGCCATAGATCCTGTCTGCGAGGTTGTGCAGGAATTGCAGCTGAACCTTCATAACAGAGCACCAAGTACATTAGATTCCTTAGCTGCCAGGCCGTTCTCAAGTTCCCCGCAATTCCTGGAAGTGTGGGCATCAGAAAGTGGGACAGGAAATGGGGTTGAGGAAAGTCACTTGATGTAAAAAGAATTGCCAACCTTTGTTCTTATTCCTAGGAACCTTGAGCACAGTGTCTGCAAGAAGCCCCGTTACTACCTATAGTTTATTCTGACTCTGCTTAATGCACCAGCAACATTACACACACACCCAGACCTTCTGGAAAGAGGATGCCTGTCCAGCACAAACTTGTTAGGCACATTTCCATTAAACACTTCACAATGTTGACACACAGACTAATTTGCTTGACCAGAGCACTGAATTTCCAATCACTTGACTCATATGTTTGGTCCCAAATTTATTATTGTTTTGAAAATCAGTTTTGTCCCTCATTGTATAATAATGATTCATTTGATTCATTTGAATGCCTAACAAACCGAATAGGACGATTACACTTGAAGAGATGTGGCCCACTGCCAGCAATTTCTATCTTCATTGTCTACGCACCACATCCACATACAAAGAAGATGAAATTGAGAAATTCTACATGGAATTGGAGGACTTCTATAAAAAAGATCACACCTTCTACAAGATCATAGTCGGTGATTTTAATGCCAAGATAGGACCAAGAAGATGGGCTGAAGAACTCCACATCGGGACCCATGGCCTAGAATGGGACCGAACAGGGTGAGAGACTATCTGAGTTCATCATGTCCACCAAGACATTCATGGGAACTCACAGTTCCAGAAGGCTGAAGCGAAACGTTGGACATGGGAATCTCCTGGCGGACAGTTCCACAATGAAATTGACCACATCATCTTCAATCGACGGTTTTGTCTGACCGATGTAGCTGTCGTCCCCCAAATTCCAAACAGGATCGGACCACCGTCTCCTTGGTGCAAAATTCTACTTCCCGCAACGGGAGAAAAGGCTGCAAAGTTTAAGAAGAGAAATCCCAGAACGACCACCAACTGGGAACTCTTTAGCACCATTGCAGCAACATGGGAAGATACCATCATTGGCGACATTGATGAAGAATACAACCGACTGGTTCAGCACCTCTATGATTGTGCGAAGAATGCCGAGAGAGAGAAAGACACAAAAGGATGCTTGTCTTCAGAAACTCTTGAGCTCATTCGCCAACGTGGCAAGGCGCGAGCCTCAGGAGACCAAATGCTAACATCCAAGCTTGCTAAATGGTGCAGAGAAGCGATAAAAGAAGACTTCAAAGACAGAAGAGCAGAAATACTGGAAGATGCAGTAGAAGCCGGGAAAAGCATTCGCACCGCCCACCTGTCCTTCACCAACTATAAGACCAAGATGACTGCCCTCCGACGCCCTGATGGATCTATCACCCTTCTTCCAGAAAGGCAATGGAAAAGATTATCCAGGACTTCTACTCAAATCTCTTTGATAGCCACATCCACCTGCCCACATACCAAATTCCACAGGATGGATATGTCATTCCCAACGTTCTCCCTTCTGAAATCCGACATGCCATCTCAGCGGTAAAGAAGGGAACAGCACCAGGCCCAGACAAAGTCAGACCCGAACACCTGAAGAATCTGCCATCAGTACTCATCAATACACTAGCTTTTGCTCTTCGCACGCTACCTGTCCGAATGCAAGGTGCCCTCCCAATGGAAAACCAGCAGGACAGTTCTACTGTTCAAGAAGGGAGACAGTCACGACATCGGCAACTATCGCCCCATCTGCCTGTTGTCTGTCATCTACAAGCTGTTTACACGAGTCATCCTGAACAGGATTAGCAGAACACTAGATGAAGGAAAACCATGTGAGCAAGCAGGCTTCCGGAAAGGATTCAGCACAATCGACCATATCCACACAGTAACCAAGCTCATTGAGGTTTGTAGGGTGTACAAGATGCCTCTCTGTCTCACATTCATTGATTTATAGAAAGCCTTTGATTCTGTTAGACTGAAGCAGTCATCGAAGCCCTAGCCAAACAGGGTGTTCAAACCCAATACATCAAGATCCTTCGTGAGCTGTATTACGGATTCACCACCAGGATCTCACCATTCTACAAAGAAGTGATCATTAATGTGAAAAGAGGGGTTCGGCAGGGTGATACCATTTCCCAAAACTCTTCAGCGCCACCCTCGAGAACATCATGCAACAATTAGAATGGGAAGGAATGGGAGTGAAGATAGATGGTCGGCAACTACACCACCTCTGCTTCACTGATGACATTGTTCTAATAACACCAAACATTAGCCAGGCAGCACAAATGCTGGCTGACTTTGACCCGAGAATGTGGAAAGATAGGTCTACAGCTGAATCTAAAGAAAACCATGTTTATGAAGAATGAACTAGTTCCAGAGGCCCCATTCACTCTCAATGGAACAAACATCTCTGAATGCAGCAGTTATGTGTACCTAGGTCGAGAAACCAACATGATGAACAACCTAAAACCTGAGCTGCCCAGGAGGAAGAGAGCAGCATGGAATGCCTTCAAAGGCATCGAAGAAATAGCTAAAAGGACAAAGAACCTCCGGCTCTGGGCACATCTCTTTGAGTCCACCATTCTCCCTGCATTAACATATGCCTCAGTGACCTGGGCCCTACAAAGCAGGATGAGAATGCTATTCGGGTCTCCCAGAGAGGAATTGAAAGAGCTATGCTTGGAATATCACACCTCACTCAAGTGAGAGAAGGAATCTGGAGTTCTGACCTCCGTCCGCTATTCCAGAATCAGGGACGCTGTCTCATTTGCCAAGGCATCAAAAATCAGATGGCCTGGACATGTAATGCGATTTGGAGACAACCGCTGGACTAGAGCCTTACCGACTGGATCCCACGGGATGTCAAAAGATCATGTGGCCGCCCACCTACAAGATGGTCAGACTTCCTTGTCAAGACCCTGAAGGAATGGTTTGAGGCTCTTCATATTCCTGAATCAACCAGATGCCATTGGACTACATTGGCACGTGATAGGGTCCAATGGAAATGTTGTTGGCGCCCTTTCGAAGCAAATCGATGAATAACGGGATTCAAGTGATCAAGTGGTCAA
>JAJIBD010027480.1:0-59121 GCA_021461705.1 Cryptotis parvus
TCCAAATTAACCAATCATCAAAATTAATTTCAAATAGGTTATAAAATGTTATTGAATATAAAACCAGGCGGCACAGATGCTGGCTGACTTTGAACGAGAATGTGGAAAGATAGGTCTACAGCTGAATCTGAAGAAAACTATGTTCATGAAAAAATGAACTAGTTCCTGAGGCCCCATTCACTCTCAATGGAACAAACATCTCTGAATGCAGCAGTTATGTGTACCTAGGTCGAGAAGTTAACATGATGAATGACCTAAAACCTGAGCTGTGCAGGAGGAAGAGAGCGGCATGGAATGCCTTCAAAGGCATCGAAGAAATAGCTAAAAGGACAAAGAACCTCTGGCTCGGGCATATCTCTTTGACTCCACCGCTCTCCCTGCATTAACATATGCCTCAGAGACCTGGGCCCTACGAAAGCAGGATGAGAATGCTATTCGGGTCTCCCAGAGAGGAATCAAAAGAGCTATGCTTGGAATATCACGCCTCACTCAAGTGAGAGAAGGAATCCGTAGTTCTGACCTCTGTCGCTATTCCAGAATCAGGGACGCTGTCTCGTTTGCTAAGGCATCGAAAATCAGATGGGCTGGACATGTAATGCGATTTGGAGACAACCGCTGGACTAGAGCCGTTACCGACTGGATCCCACAGGCTGTCAAAAGATCACTTGGCCACCCACCTACAAGATGGTCAGACTTCCTTGTCAAGACCCTGAAGGAACGGTTTGAGGCTCTTCATATTCCTGAATCAACCAGATGCCATTGGCACATTGGCACGTGATAGGGTCCAATGGAAATGTTACTGGCGCCCGCTCGAGCAAATCGATGAATAACGGGATTCAAGTGATCAAGTGATTGAATATAAAATAATGCACATAATTCCTTGGAAAGGATAAGAGTTTTTGGGTACTACTGAACAGCAATGATCATTGTGGGACTTGTGATAAAGTATCAGTATTTCAGGACTGCAGTGGTCATAAAGGAAATTAGGGTTTCTTGCACATGGCCTGCCTTGGTTAGTGTCCCTGTATATGGTGCCCCTCCCCCCATTCCAGTACCACCAGAAGTAAGCCCTGAGCTCAAACAACAAATAAATAATAAAGTTTTAGGTTTATCTCTCATAATAAGTACAGTTAAGTCTTTGGCTTAAGAGGCTATGTCCAAAAACATGTTTAAGGAGCCCAGGAAGGGAACAAGTCCTTGACTTAGACAAACAGGAAAACCTGCAAATGGGACCTTGGGAAATGAGATGTAGGCAAAACAGTGACACCTAAAATACTTGTGTGCATGTCTGCCCAGAGGTATACAGAAAGGTTTTGTCACAAAGCCATCTTCCTCTTACTTCTCTATAAAAAATTCTTTAATGTCTTTAATAATAAAATTAATTAAAAAATTAATTCTTAAGACTGTAAGGTAAGGTTCAATAGACTGGCCCTCGGGGTGCTAAGATTTCCCTTGCATGAAGATGGTTGAGTTTTTTTCTCCAGCACCACTTATGGTCCCACGAGTCCACCAGAAGTGACCCGAAGTACAGATCCAGGAGTAAATCTTGAGCACTGTTAGGTGAGGTCCTAAAACCAAAATAAATAAATGTACTATAAGCTTGATTGTGTCCCTTATAAAAAATGAATTTACCAACAATAACAGAAATGGTTGCCAGCTAGCAAGCAATGTCGCCTGCCTAAGTTAAATGATAAGGTTTCTAGTAGGAAGATGTTTCTGTATTCTCAAGGCTCTGTTTATCTTATTTTTACAATTTTACACTTCATTTAATTTACAAATATTTATGTAACCCAAGGCTCACTCAAATAATTAATTGTTGATCTCCATGCTTTTGCAAACATTGAAGTGATGAGAAAAAAAATCATACAATTTATATTCCTATTATGCTTCAGTGGACTGAGAACAGGTCTGATTTGAATAAACCTCAAGGTTCTAATGAGAAACTACAACATTTTTATAATGCCTTTTAAAATCTATAGTACCTGTAAAGTACAAGAAAACAGATTAGAGTGTTGGGGAAAGGATGGTTGCATTTGATATTGAATACTTATGACAACCAAGTACTGTGTGGTATATGCTTTACATGAGTTGCATGAAGTCATTCATAAAAGCTTTGCATATGAGAAAATTATGAAGTTAAGTGTAGAATCTTGGCTATCAGATCATGTGCTACTAACTTTGAGCTTTTTCTTTCCTAATTCTGAGCAGCTTCTTTCTTAACTATTCCTTTGGTTAGAGAGGGTAATCATATTTCTCACTTGACCCTAGAATAGCTGCAGGTTCTCGGTTTTGTCTACCTCCTGATACCTGATATACCTCCTGATAGACTTTGTTTTTTATTGACCTTGGATTCCAAGAAGGCGCAAAGCAAAGTATGCAATAGACTATGTTCCATGCACTATGTGAGGATGAACTAATATATGGCACTATATCCATGTGAAAATCAGCTGATTTTCTGTGTTGATAGTGAGGTGGATTATCTCTAATATAATACTGATGCTGGTATGTATATCTAAGACTAACTTGACTGATGCTAGTTAAGTGGTAGTACCATCATACTTCATATTTTTATGTTTTAACATTCAACATTATGTAAAAATGCCAAAAAGGATAATTTAAAATTTTGAGCATTTCATGTATGTTTGCAGCTTCCTCTTGTTTTGTAAAATGGTATTTCTGTCCATTTGAATTACTAAAGAATTGATAGTAAGTACCTCCATGCAATAGATATTGTCATCATAAAATATAAAATGCACTTCTCATTTTATATTTTCTCAAGAAAAACTAGTATATTTAAATGATGAAAAAAAATCCCTTTGCTTATTTCTTTGCAGACTTTGAATAATGAAATGAGTACAGATGATGACAATGAATATGCAGAAGAAAAAGAAAGCTACATCTGTGCGGTGTGTCTGGATGTTTATTTCAACCCATATATGTGTTACCCCTGCCACCACATCTTTTGTGAGCCCTGCTTACGAACTCTGGCCAAAGACAATCCTGCAAGCACTCCCTGCCCTTTGTGTCGGACAATTATTTCTAGGGTCTTTTTTCAGACAGGTAAGCCATTCTCTTTAATTAATAATGTGATTGCCTTATTATTCTGACTGCCTCTTTGTTCTAGTTCTAAAGATACAGCATAAGGGGCCAGAGCGATAGCATAGCAGGTAGGGCATTTGCCTTGCATGCAGACGACCCAGGTTCGATCCATGACATCCCATATGGTCCCCTGAGCGCCACCAGGAGTAATTTCTGAGTGAAGAGCCAGGAGTAACCCATGAGCATTGCCGGGTGTGACACAAAAGAGCAAAAAAAAAAAAAAAGAAAGAAAAAAAAAGATACAGCATAAATTTAATACAATTGAAATCATTTAAAACACAATTTTAACTACGTAGTTTAAAAAATAAGGCTTGATCCTCTTGAAACGTTTAAATAGAAGCATAACTGTAATCCTTATCTTACAATGATGGCATCTCTTTTAAAATATTCCAACTAGTTGTTTAGTCTTAACTTGAACATCTACAATATCAAAGACATTATATTAAAATTTGGAAGCAGCCCCTGTTCAGTATTCTTCATCATATGTCTCAGACTACTACCCATTTTTTGCCCTTGTTATTTCCTCTGGAATCTCCAAGGATAAATCTTTAAATATTGAAGGACAAGCATTTTACTTTTTCTCTAGATTTCAAATCTTCTAAGTTATTCTTAAAATATTTCTTTTTTACAAGAAGAGAGTAAGTTGGAGCAATAGTTTCTTTACCTAATTACCATGTAGATATATAATACAGTGTATAAAACATGTTAATGGATAAATGAAAAACTACTGATTAATGGTATGTAGAGATCGGCTCCAGAAAAGGGGAGGAATGATAGAGGTAATAATATTATTTATGGGGCACACTGTTGTGAGCTAAACACTAAAGGAAAAAAGTTGTCTCCACATCCTTCCTGTAATAATGAGCTACATAATCACGGAGTTCAGATCAAAATATATACTTCATTTGGGGATGAAGAGAGCACATTGGGTAAGGTGCTTGCTTGTATACGACCAACCTGGGTTCTGTCGCCAGCATCCCATATGGTCCCTGAGCACTGCCAGGAGTGACTCCTGAATGCAGAGCCAGGAGTAACCCCAGGTTAACAAAAAAAAGTATATACTTCATTAATAAGAAAACTGATGAAAGATGCACATTTTCCTTTCCTTAAAGAAAATATAAGGACCTGCTTGCATGAAATAACCAATAATTAAAAGAAATTTATGATACCTTAATCCAGCTGTTTCATGTAGGCCTGCAAACCTGACTTATAAGATCAGTAATGAAACAGTAAAGAGAAAGTATTTGCATATCTCATATACCCAGTACATAACTGAAGCAGATTACTATACTAAACTAAGACAAACCTAGACAAAAGGAACATGCCAACCACATGACTCTACCAAATAGAAGAACTGGTTGGGGACACAGGCTGTCATCAATATTACCAAGTAGATTAGTTACTCCTTTTGTGGCAAAAGTTAGTAAGGCATACAAGTAAAAAGGAAATAATTCCACAGTAGAAACTTATTGAAAGTTATTTGGTTTATACTGAAATTATTTAAAAAATAAGTTGTGTGTGTGATCATGTACATGTGTGCATGTATTGTGAAAAGCACTCTCTTTCATATCTTTTTCCCCTGATTTTTACAACAACTTACAATGCTGTTGATGATTTCTTGTTTATAACTAGGGTTTTTTTGCTAGGTGCTTTGGAGTAAACAAAAGGAGACATCCTAGTTACAACTTCTTGATGTTGTCTCTGAGTCTCTGACTGTACAAGAAAGCATTTACTAGAGGTGTGTTTTCATAGGAAGCCTCTAGGAAGTCTGCACAGTAATTCAGACAGATGTGGTCCCCGCCTTTCACGATCAAGTTGAACACTGTTAGCGATTTTAAATGGTAGCCAATCAAATAATAGAACAATTAGCTTTATTAATTGAAAATGAAACACAAAGACCATGTAAGAGTGAATGAGGATGTGTATAAGCCAAATGATCATACACCATTACTAAAACTAGTCTAATGTTTATTCTTTTTTAGTAGTATCTCTACAGGTTTGCTTCATTGAAGCTATTTTCCTGCTTCTTCAATATTTTGATAGAGCTTGAGGAGCTTGATCTTGGTTCTTTGCTCAGAGATAACTCCTGGAAATTCTCAGGGCACCATATGATCATATGTAGTGTCATGGATTGACCAGAATCAACCATTTGAGAACAAGCTCCTTACCCCCTGAACTATCTCTGTAGCCCAAATTTGCTAATATTCTGAATGTGATTTTCTTCTTATTGCTTTAATTTCTCTTCTAGTGCTTCTTTACTTTCCACTGACATGATATATATTTTTAAGGTCCTCCTTGGCCAGATTCAAGGATTTTAATGCATTTGAGGACTAACCTGTATTTCTGTCCCGCTCTGCTAGGACAGCTGATTCCTTTGTTTTCCCCCATTATTCTTAAATTTTTGCGGGTTCTAACTATAGAGCATCAGATTCCAGAATATCTGAGGGTTGACAGGATATGTTGTTTATACTCTCAGACTGCTGTTTCTGCCTCTATTGCTTTCTATCTCCGTTTGAAGTATTTTAGCAGGATAGGCAGGGCAGGAGCTAGGTCCTGTTCTAATAGCAAGGACTTTCATTAGGGATACTTAAATAAACCTTTGGCTTCCCAGTAGCCTTTAGAGTGTATGAGGTGAATGAAGAGCAAAGTTGCATGGCTCCTTATGGGTATTGTCGTAGGAGATAGGACAGGAAGTTCCTCTAGATCCAAGCTTCAGTAGGTGTATACCTAGATTCGTTATCTAAGCAAATTTGTAGAAACTCAGCTTGTGTAGATGACATGGGTGGTCATTTACACCCATGGTGGTAATACCAAGAATTTTCCTGGGGCACCTGCTTGGAGGCAGCATGCTATAGAAATTTTCTTCCAACTTAACCATGAGCTATGTGTCCAAGTATGGTATAAACTCAAGATATTAGACTGGAGTGATATTAAATGAGTAGGCATTTGCCTTGTATGTGGCCAATCTGTGTTTGATTCCAACACCCCATATGATTCCCCAAGCGCATCAGAAGTGATTACTGAACTCAGAGCCAGGAGTAACCCCTGAGCACAACTGGGTGTGGCTCAAAAAAAACCCAAATACCCCTTCAAGATATTATTTACATTTTTAGGTTAGTGTCACATATAGATACTATATTTACACTGACACTACAACTGTATTTTACTAAATATAGAATTCTAATTAACACTACAGTCCCCTCAAGATACTCATTTTTGTCTTTTTCTTGCATATTAACCAATATGAAACAGAGGTTATACTTAGTACATTATAATATGTATTAAAATAAGCATCTACTCCCTAACAGGTAGGGTTAGTAGAGGAAGAACAGTGTGATTCTCATCACCTTGGTGTACCTTGAGACTTTCCTTAGTGCTTCTTTCAGGTAATTTTGAGGAACATAAGATTGAATAGTTATTGTCAAATCCTATATTCCCAAGCTCAAATGCCAGCTAGAATAGAGCAATATAGTTCTATAGAAGGCATCAAAATCCTTGAGTAGAGCTTCACAGCAGAGTAAAAATAATCTTAATATATTTAATAAACTCAAATAATTTTAGAACATAAAAGATTTAAGATAATTTCCTCTAAATCTGACCGTGCAATTACCCAAATAGTCTGTTGGAAGCACAGACTCCTAGGTCACTCAGATCAATTCTATTTTAATATATCTCAGCAACACCCTAGAATTTGTTTATTTTTAACAAGGGTTCTCAGTTATTTTGATGCTTAGCCATACTGCAGACAAATATTTCAGAACCTCTGATCTAATAAAAAATGCCCTGCAGACAGAAATTATGTTTTATTCATTTCTATATTTCTAGCTAGACCAGAAAAGTGCCAGTACATAGCTGATACAAAATAAATGTTTGCACGAGCTGGGCAGATACTGTGTATAAATAAAATTTGTGTATGTTCCCACAGTTAAGCATTTCTTGGGGAAAAGAGTACAGCATGTAAAACACTTGCATTGCAAGAGGCCCACCAAGGTTCTATTTCCCTGCACCACATATGGCCACTCTAGCAATACCATGAGTCATCTGAGCACAGAGCCTGGAGTAAGTCCTTTGACCCACCAGGTGTGTGGTCCCCAAACACAAAACTAACCCCTACCTCTAAAAGAGTAGAAGCAGCAGTATTTCTTGTACCAATTATTTAACTTCTGGATTCTCTTCCCCAAAGACCTTTCATATCAAGTATAGTAAATTCAATATTTATAATATCATAAGATTGCTTTATAGATATAGGAGTTTATGACAAAATCTCACTTTGTACTTTTTAATAAAATGGTTTTCTCTTTATGATATTCTAAGCATTTTCCTCTTTTTGTGCATTAATCATTTAGATTTTTATATAGGTTTTGTTTGGGGCCATACCTGGCAATACTTCAAGGCTGCTTTTTTTTTTTTTTTTTTTTGCTTTTTTTGGGTCACACCCAGCAATGCTCAGGAATTACTCCTGGCTCTGCACTAAGAAATAACTCCTGGCAGTGCTCGGGGACCTTATGGGATGCCGGGATCGAGCCCAGGTCAGCCGAGTGCAAGGCGAATACCCTACCTGCTGTGCTATCACTCCGGCCCCTACTTCAGGGGCTACTTTTGGTGTGCTTAGGGTACCATATTGTTCCAGGAATTGAACCCAAGCCCCCTAAATGAAAAATTTATGCTCCAACCCTTTTAACTATCTCCCTAGATTGTTACTTATATTTGAATGCATTGTGTGATAAGTTTCTTGAAGTTAAAACAGAATTTCAAAAAAAAAGGAAGAAAAAACAGAATTCAGAATTGTTACTCTCATCCAATCCTAGAACATTTTTGGGTTGAAGTCATTTATCAGACTACACCATTAGGACAGCCTGTGACTTGGTGGCAGAGCTCATGCCTTGTAGTGTGAGGTCCTGGGTCCAATTCCCAATATATGATACAAGAAAGAAGTTTTTAAAAAGCATTCAGTTACTGAATGACTTGCAATTTTCATTTCATCTGGAATATTAGAGATTCAACTATACTTGCAAATAAATTTTCACTATAAGACAATGGTGTCTCAGCATTATTGTATCTGTGTTTTAAACTTAGTTCATAAAGATGTGACATCTGCATCAAATATGGGGTAACTTTAGAGAGTACTGATTGGTTTCCAATCAGTCGCTATAGTGAATAAATATGGTGGAAAATACTTACAAAGAAGCTACCCATTTTCTTGATTCATATAGTGACTTGACAATCATATCATAGAAATGATGTAGGGTATGTTATAAACCCTAATCTAAAAGAAAGTATAGAAACTTGCAATGATAAAAAAAACTAAAAGGTTTGATAGATTTTGCAAGCCTTTGTGAGGATCCGCCATCACTGTGCCTGAAATGTTTTTAAAATTGAATTAAAACAAGTGGTTATTATAAACAAAGATTATCACTTAATAATCATAATACAGATACAATTTTTGAAATAAAACAAATTTAATTTTAATAAATATATAAATTTTTTAAATTATCAATAAATAATTTTTAACAAATGATCATGCTTTTTTAATTTACTAAACTATTTTAATGAACTACTGTACATATTTGGTGATACAGTCTGTCTAATGGGACGTCAAACTGTGAACCATCAATGGTATGTCTAATAGGATTCCCAAGTGTTGGTGACAGGTGGTGCACACAAACATCAATTTGTTAAAGAGGGCCAACAGATAAATAGCTCAAAGGACTGGAGCTCAGGCTTTGCGTGTGCGAACAATCTCCAACATCACATAGCTACCCAGCACAATCCGGATCACCCCCAGCACTGTGATTTAATCAATACCACATTCTGGAACAAAACAGTGAACCCTCAGACTGAGCAGGTCCCATGCTCCCAAGTACTGTAGAGAGGCAAAGATATTTGGAAGAAAATAATAAAGATCTAGAAGTTAAAAAAATACTACATTAATTTTCATGTTCATGCCATTTTAAACAAATGTGTAAAAATATTTTCTTTTGCTTTACTCTAGAACTGAATAATGCCACAAAAACATCCTTTACTAAAGAATATTTGAAAATAAAACAAAGCTTTCAGAAATCCAGCTCTGCAAAGTGGCCCCTTACCAAGCTGCAGAAAAGCATTTCATCTCTTTGGAGGTAAGAAAAATAATGGAGAGAGACCGGAGCGATAGTCCAGCGGGTAGGGCATTTACCTTGCATGCGGCCGACCCAAGTTTGATTCCCCAGCGTCCCATATGATCTCCAAAGCACCACCAGGAGTAATTCCTGAGTGCAGAGCCTGGAGTAACCCCTGAGCTTTTGGGTGTGATCCAAAAAATAAGGAAAAAAAAAAAGTGGGGAAAAAGACAAGTGTGCTTACTTTGTTCAGAGTTTGTATTTTCATATACATATATGTATTATTTAAATATGTGTGTTCACATTTATACACAAATGTACCACCATCTTTTACTATTCTAAATTCCCTGTATAACATTATACCTTAATGGACTGTCACTAGAAAAATACCATAAATTTAAAATATCCATATGACCTTTCATTGTTTTAAGCCCAATACAAATAAAAAGCAATGTGGAGTTAAATTGTCAATGATGGTCTCGCTAGAATAAAATGTCTGTTTTGACTTTTAATAGTGGAATTAATGAAATATATGCACATTCAGTCTCAGGTATGTACATACCCAAAACATATATTTCTCGAATACAATACTACTTCAATAAAAAGCAAATATATTTTTATCTATACCTATATTTAAAATTTTTTTAATTTTTTATCATGTATTGAAGCTATTAAAATAATGATCAACTTAAAACAGCACTACTTAAATTTCTGATTGTGATGACTGAGAAGTAATAGAAAATGCCTGCTTTGCTTCTGTAAAAAAATATTTTTATTTCTCACTAATATTTTGATTATAAAGATTATAAAGATCAAATCAGTTAACATAAAATCACATTTCAAATAGCAACTAATGTCATGCCTTTTTCACCTTTGAGAATATGTTGCTGTATAATGATAATCATGCAATATAAATATAGAGTATAATTTTATCTCTTAAAAATATCATCTGCACTGGAAACAAAGTTAGAAAGCAATCATTTGTCATAGCATGTATAGTAGAGTAAGTAAATAGAGTAGTAAATGAGTATTTTACCATATTTCACCAAATAATCTCTATCCCTGCATAATAGTTACTTGCTATTTTGAATTTTTTTTAAAAAGCTCACACTATGGTCACATCCTGTTTTTTTGGTTAAAAATTTTTAGGGGCGAGAAGCCCGGGGGGGCCTTGCCGCACCCCCCCCCCCCACCCACGGCCCCCCACCCCCGGAGTTATTCCCAAAACACCACCCGCTGCTGGGTGACCCAAAAAAAAAAAAATTAAAAAATTTTTTAAATCTGCAATTATTTATGTAGTGAAGCAAAGCCTGTAAAGATGAAACAAATCAATTGCTTTAAAATATCTATGGTTTGAAGAAAGTAGTTCTGGAACAAAAATAACAGACAAATTTTAATGAAGTAAATGGATGGTCATTATATGAGTACTAATATTTTATCAAGTAGTAGCTGCTAAAGCTCACTACAGATTTGATGTAGAAGCATTTAAAAGATGTCAGATTTAACCCAAATTAATAATGTGAAGTCAAAATAAGGAAATCAGTCTTTAAATATTTTATATAAAAAGAAAACATTTATTTTGTAAATTAGTGTTTCCCAAAGTGGGTAGTAAGACGTTTCCTTGGTGAACAGCAGAATGATCCTTGGGGCTGGTAGTAGCCTCGAATGCAATTGGGGATACTTTGTTCTTTGGAAGAAGGAATGTTTCCAGATGTCAGTCATTCATTTTTGTGAAATTGGAGTAGTAAATTTTATGGTAAGTTCTTAAGTTGAATGTGATGGTCCTGACATTTTGTTTTTAAATAAAGTTATGATTTAATTGTCTATGTTTAATTTGAATACCTATTTTATATAACGTTTATATATAATATAAAAATTTTATGTGAAGAAGGGATCATGAGTAGAAACTTTTAAGAAGACCTGGTATAAATGAGCTACTTTCAAAGATTCTTTTATATCCTACTTTCTACCCTACACCCATATTTTTAAAAGAATGAACTACCTTTCTTATAACCCCACAGATTCTTCATCTTTTTATATTCTGAGGTACTGAAGCTATAATTTAAATACTTCTTTGTGATTTCATCTTATTTGTCCTCCCTATAGGAGTTCCACAGATCTTAACTTTTTATAAGTTTTTATGGAGGAGGTTCAAAGTAGTTTTATTATACAATGTAATTTAAGAAATTATTACTATCAGGAGCTCAGCTGAGCTGAGCAATTGCTGAGCTGTCAGGCTAAGCCAAAAATGAAACAGGTGAGCCTTCAGTTACTTGGCACAAGGGTAGAAGCAGTTTAAAACCAGAGGAACTGTTGACTCACCCTGCTTGTGTTTACTTTTTCCCACTGAGCGGCCAGAAGGCAAGGTCTCATGGATCATCACAAATTTGGGTATTTTCTCACTATTGAAGGAACCACAAACAGAGGAGTCCAGCATTTTTATTGACCTTTGGGCCTGAAATCTTGACTACAAACAACACCTTCAGAGATTATAATGCATGTACATGCATGTACATAGTGCATGTACATTATAATGTGCAGTCTGGTATGGAAAAGGCAGTTCTCTCTTGGGAGGCTTGCCAGATTCAGCTTTGTAATTTACTGTGGCCAAGCCTGAAAAGTCACACATAAGATATTTTGTCACAAACTGGATTCCTCAATGATAGTATCACTGAAGTTCCTATAATATAGTTTGTTTGCCTTGCTGTTTCTCCTAAATGGTATACTGATCATTCATTTGTACAAGTATACAATCATATACTACATTTTATTTAATATGGCTTGTTTTTAACTTTTTTAATATAATAGATTTAGGTATAGCTATATGTGTATTTTCCATATTGCTTTATCATTCAGCATTATAGTTTCCTGGCTTCTTTCATGTGGATTAGTATAGTCAGTCATTTATTCTTCCAGCTCCATTACTATCTATTAAAGGACTATTGCATGACTTATCATCCTGAGTTGTTGATTAGCAGTTGAGTGGTCCAGCATTAAAAACAAAGTGCTGTGAGCATTATTTTCATGTTTCTGAGAGCACTAGCGTTCCTATAGAATAGATGGGAAATCACTGGGTCCTAGGAAAAATATCTATTTAACTTAATTTCTTAAACTAGACACTTTAAATGACCGTACTGAGTTATATCATATATATGTATGTGTTTGTGTGTGTATTTATATGTGTGTGTTACATTTGGTATATTTTATCCTTTATCTTTTTCCAGTATGATAGGCATAAAATGGTATCTCAATGGAGTTTTAATTTCCATTTATTTCATTATGAAATGGATATTAAACATAGCTTTTTGTTTTAATTGGCCATTCAGTTTCTTCATCTTTGAAGTGCCTATTTAGAACAATTTTTTGTTCTTTTCATTGATTCTCAAGAGTTTTAAAACTCTTAAGGAATTTTATTAAAACTTTAAAATTTTAGCTTTAAATTTTAATTTAAAAATTTTATGATAATATGAATGGCAAGTATCTTCTCCCAATTGTGAGATTTGTCTTATTATTTTGTGATATCTTATAATGATCTTTAGATTTTTTTTGGTAACTACTTGCTATGGTCATAAAGATATTTCCTATACCATTTTTAAAAATTATTTTAAAAGGGCCAGAGCAATAGTACAGCAAATAGGATGTTTTCCTTGCAAGCAACCAACCTGGGTTCAATCCCAAGCATCCCATATGGTCCCCTGAACAACACCAGGAGTAAATCCTGAGTGCAGAGCCAGGAGTAGCCCCCCAAGGGTCTCTAGGTATGACCCCCCCAAAAAATGAAAAAATAGGTTTAAAGGTATTTGAAATTGATTTGCATTGTTTTCTGGGTTTCTGGGGATAGAGGTTGTGTGTCTTATTTTGTTGCTATGTTACATTCAGTTACTTTAGGATTTACCCCCACCACAACCACCCCATACTCAACTAACTTTTTTTCTAATTACTGTGAATTGAGGAAAATCATTATTAAAAGAAGATAATAGTAGAAAGATACTTCATGCTCATGAATTGGAAAAATTGCCAGTGTTAAAATGAGCATTCTACCTAAACAATTCAGCGTAGTTCCTTTCAGATTCCCACTGTGGCATTTTTTTTTAGGAAATAGAATAAATATTACTGAAATTTGTAGAAGGAGGAGGAGGAAGATTAGGAGGTGGAGAAGGAGGAAGAGGAGTAGGAGGAAGAGGAAATAATCATTAATTTATAACAAATGAGCCAAGGAAGGGAAGCCACTTCCCAAATGGTGCTAGGAAAACTCAACAGCCATTGGATTCAAATAAAAATGAACTAGACCAGTGGTTCTCAGTCCCCGATCATGGTTATTTTGAGGTATAGGAAGGCTGAAAACAACTAGTCTACCACCTTGGTTATAAATGCCAGTCTGCTAATATGAAAGTCTGAAGAATGCTAAAGTAGGCACTTATCTCACACCATCTTAACACAAAATTAATTCAAAAAATTGCCATGTGTCCTCACTCATATATGAAATATAAATAAGTAAATTGAAATCAGTAAATAAAATAAAATAAAATAAATTCATGGATTCTAAGCTCACAATGAAGGTTAACAGCAAAGAAAGAGGAATGTGTAGTGGCGCACCTCAAACAGAGCTAAAATCCGCAAGAATTGTGCTTAGGTATGATCCAGCAATTTCGCTTTTGGATATCTACCCCAAGGGCCCAAAAACTATTCAGGAAACACATTTGCATTCCTATGTTCATTGCAACACTGTTCACAATAACC
Organism: Cryptotis parvus; assembly: GCA_021461705.1. Taxonomy (NCBI): domain Eukaryota; kingdom Metazoa; phylum Chordata; class Mammalia; order Eulipotyphla; family Soricidae; genus Cryptotis; species Cryptotis parvus. Next base: position 13,938 of record JAJIBD010027480.1, read on the forward strand.
GAAAGTGGAAACCACCCAAGTGTTCAAGAACAGATGACGATTTAAAAACCTGGTATTTATACACAGTGCAGTACTAGTTGGCTAAAAGATAGATGAAAGCATGCAATCTGGTGAGTCTCTGTATACTTTGTATTCCATGTCCTGTGCCTTCGGTTGAGACTCAGTCTGGTTCTCCTCCAATTGAAATAGCTTCTCTTCTGAACTTGTCATAACTGCAAACCTATCAATTGTACCACTGCTGCGATACTGTCAGTTATCCACTGCTATTAGCCTTTCCAGATATCTGACACTGAGCCTCTAAAGGAAGCAGGTTCCTGTTGTTCCAGGTCTGTGGTGTGGCTTCAAGCCTGTCAGAAAGCAGTTATGAGACTCTTGAACAAGACTCACCTTGGTAATTAATGGTTGCTGCCAACTAGAGTTTCGAGCAGTCACACACTTTCTGTTTGGGGTCCAATAAGTACTTGTTCTTTTCCAACACAGCAGGTGTGGTTACAAATTTGACCTTCTGTAAATCCTTTTTGTGAAGCACCTTCCCATAGTAAGTGAGGATTTTAAGTGTAGGCTAACTTGCAGGTTCTTATTCTCTTTCAATCTACTTCTCCCTGCCCCCTAAGCTCTGGATTTCTCTGCAGTGTTCTGCAGCTGTGAGCTGTTCTTCAACAGATTTTCTCAGCAAGGCCCTGTGTAAGGGGATGTGTTTAATTTTATTTTTCATGTGTTCTTTGTGTAGAGAGCCCAGGAACAGTCAAAGATTTAGTCTCTTGACTTCCACTCTCAAAAAGTGATTGAGATGGTGGGCATTAAGAGAGTTAATCAGATACTTCATTTCTGGGAGACCTCCTGGTCACATTTTCCTGTTCTGTAATAATAGAGGGTATTGTACCCTGTGGGTGATGGTGAGGACTCATTACAGGCACACAGAGGTAAGCAAGGAGCATGCAAGTATACTGTAGATGAGTTTGTGTCTAAGAAATGGCTTCTATTTTTGATAATGATTTATAACTTTTATTTCAGTTTATTAGAAAAATTAAGAAGAGCTTATCTTCACTGTACTGTGGATCTATTTCATATTGGCATAAAGCAAAAGGGGTTGTAGGAATATCGTCTCTTGGCTTAGTACTGTAAGAGTGGCAATTTAGTTATCAACTACAAAGGTAAAATTGGCAGATGAACAGGCTAGATTAAAGAGAAGGGGTTTTTTTTTTTTTTGCTTTTTCGGGTCACACCTGGTGATGAACTGTGGGACGCCCTCGACCACCCGCCGTGAAGAACGACCACAACAGGATTCTTAGAACATGCTTTACTGGAGGTCCTGAAGTTTGAAACTTAAAATGGCGAAAGGACCCCAACCCTCTGCGCAAGCTGCCTTTATACAGCGCTGGTTGGCGTGTCCATTTCCCATTGGCTGGTGCAAATGGTGCGGTCGACGTGTCCACTTCCCATTGGCTGGCGCAGGTCGCATACGGAGCTCGTATGAGCTGATGAAACATGCCCTAATTGGACAAAGCCTAAAATCACACCACGCCAGGGACTCTGCGCATACGTGGGACACAGGACCCTGCGCATGCGGAAACACAGGGAGGGAAGGCAACGTGGCAGTGGGCGGAGTCAGTAACGGCTAAAGAGGCACCCGTGCTAGGCAAAATAACTTCTAGCACAAAATGGTGCTCCAACAATAAACGGGTTACTACTGGCTCTGCACTCAGGAGTTACTCCTGGCAGTGCTCGGGGTACCATATGGGATGCCATGGATCAAACCTGGGTTGGCGCATGTAAGGCAAATGCCCTACCCATTGGACTATCACTCCGGCCTCCATCATATCTTATTTAGAACATACCAAGGGTAAAAATTATAGAACCCTGAAGAACAGCAGGAATGGGCAGAGGTCAGACTTACTGTGTGTGACAGTAATAACATCAGTGATTTCTTCTTATGAGTAGAAAAGAGATAATTCTCTATGATGAGAGCATGGATCACAGGTTACAAAAAAAACCCATAGCTTTGAAATTAAAGATTACATAAATTAAAATTCCATTATTGGAGAAGTCTCCCAGGAAAGGGACTATTGGCAGTTATTTGTTTCACTAGGAATATTTTCTACATTTGGGTATTATTTGAGGATTAGTCTTTCCATAGGCAGAGGAATATACTAGGGAAGAATTAATCAGAAATTTTTGATAGCCAGATGGACTGAATTGTAAAATTGGAAGCAATACAAACATTTTGTTGGCTTTCTCCAACAGGCATATGCTGAGGGAGGTGTCAGCAAAGGAGCTAAGTAGATATCTCATAAAGCTAGAATGAAATCTACAGTCTCACAGTTCAGGAATCAAGCCATAATTTAGAGAGGGACCTGGAACAAGTACATAATCCTCCTAAACAATGTTTCTAAATTTGAGGGATTTCAATTTCTTTTTAATCTTTTAAACCAGTGTAGAATTGAAGACTTGATCAAGGAGATACCTTTACATATTTGCATATGAGAAAAATCAACAAGGAAATCCTTCCCCTCCCCCCACTTTTTGTGGGTAATGTGCAGCTATGCTCAGGAGTTACTCCTTGCTCTGCACTCAGGAATTACTGTGGCAGTGCTCTGGGGACGGTATGGGATGCCCGGGATTGAACCCAGGTCAGCCATATGCAAAACCAATTCTCTACCCGCTGTACTATTTATCTGGCTCTTAAGAAGAAAATTTTTACTAGATAAAATGAATTTATTGTGTTAAATTCTTTCATTATTGATGGATCAAGGAGATGCTATCTGTAGTCTCAATAATTTCTGAGTGAAGTTTTCCTCAATATTCAAATATAATGATTTGAAAGAAATGATTTATCTTTAAAAGTCTGGGCACTTCCAATGAAGAATACTCATACCACCTGCCAGGCCATACAAAAAGGAACAAATAATTAATAATTGCTTTCTTTAATCTAAATCGTTAGAAAATTATTTGACATTACTCACATTACTGACAAAAATTCTCCATTAATTCATCATGGGCTGTTATTATAAGCATACATTAATCTTATGCATTTTAGGTTAAAAGCCATGAAGTAACTTGTGTTCTGATTTTCTTTTGAGGAGTCTGGTTATATTTGCACAGTTAAATATGTTTTAAAACAAAATAAAATAACTAGTTTCTGGGAAAATGTTACAGCTTGCATCATTTATTCCTTAGGGAAATTAAAATATACTATTCAGGCTCATTTAAACAAGTGAGCTCTTAGCTTGATGATATCAATAAAAACAAAAATAATTTACAAGAACGATAACCATCTATATTTATAGTATTAATTCAGAATTTTAGGAATTTGGCTTTCTAGAACAAAGCAGCTGCAAAGTTGTGTCTTATCTTGGAACATTTTAAGCACATTACTTAACTTCCGGAGATGATGAAGAAAATGTTTTTTGCATGAGAAAAAATATGAGCTGAAGTTTTTTTTTGATTTTCTTAGTCCAAATAATTATGGGTATAAGCTTCTGTTATTTCACGCTTATGACCTGATTGAATTCCATTGTCCTGGTCTTCTCCAAGGAGAACCTCTAGTGATAGATTCAAATATCAATTATATTTAGAGCTTTTGTTGTTGTTTTCATTTTAGTCACCATTATTTGCAAAACTACTAATGATAGGGTTTTCTGTAATGTTCTAACATCACAGCAGCATCCTTCCACCATGTTTTCAAGGTTTCCCTCAAATCTCCTCACTCCCCACATTGACAATTTACAGCTAAATTCCCAAGATTGAGATAAACTGCTTTAGAAACTATTAGGATTAGTAACTAAGAGAACAGAAATGTGAATTCTAAATAGAAAGGTATCCTGAAATGTCCTCTTTTTTTTTGGCTATTAGACAATAGCAGCTAAATTTTAGATATGAACTTGGTAGATAGTACTCTGTTATAAGTAAGGCAATGAATCACATTTGTCTTATGTGGAAATAAAGTTATCTCTGTTATAGTATGTTGATGATTTAGGAGAGTACAGAATTTGTTTGGGGTATTAAATAGTTTAATTGACATTGCATTGCAAATTTAACAAATTGTTAAGTAATTACACAAATTAGAATTTAGCAATATGAAGAAAACTGTCTGTATCACTGTATCACTGTCTTCCCATTCATCATCGATTTGCTCGGCGGGCACCAGTAACATCTCAATATGACCTGTCTCATGCAAGTAGAGCCCAAGGGAACCTGCTTGCTCCAGGAACATAAAGAGCCTCAAACCATTCCATCAGGTCATGGGAATTATAATTGTAATTATAATTATATTTTATTATTATATTTATAATTATAATTATAAATATAATTATAATTATAAACCTCATGAAGAAAACATATATGAGTAAATACCTTGAAAAGTAGACTATAAATTGTATTGTTCTTTATTGTACCCAAGGCACTACTTGCCTCTTTTTTATATTTTCAAAAATGTAAGAAATCTATTATATTTTTAGAATGACCATATTATCAAAAATAATTGACAGATTCAGTTTAACCCCTTTTAAAAACATGACTTTTTTTCAAGAAAAGAGAACAAAAATTCCAGTATGGAGTATCAAAAAACCCTGAATAGCCAAAGCATTTTGAGAGAAAAGAACATAAAATGGAGGCACCATACTCTCTGACTTCAAACTATGTTACAAAGGAATAGTAATTAAAGCAGTATGGTACTGGAACAAACACAAACCAATGGAATATAACAGAAATTCCATAATAAATCAATATGTATGTATATCTGAAGTACTATAAAGCAGCTAAAGCCATATAATAAAAAAGGAAAGCCTCTACAACAAATAGTGTTCAGTAAACTGAGAATGGAAGGGAAAAGAATGGAGGAAAGAAGAGGAAGTGAAGGAGAGAAGGAAAGAGGAAGGATGTTATCTGATACCACAAACAAAAATTAACTTATAATGTATTAAAGATGTTTATAAAACATAAAACTAAAAAAACACATTGAGGTAAACAGATGGTGAACTCCAGGACCTCAGCATCAGAAATGTGTGTGGAAACTCAGCTGCATTCTCCAGAGAAACAAACACATGAATAAACTGTGAAACATATCAAATTTAAGAGCTTTACATATCAAAAGAAAGTACCACAAAAACAAGTTACCTTAGCAGTTGGGAAATGTTTGGGGGCAATATTCCTCTGACATGAGGTTAATATGTAAATAAAGATCTCACACATCAAAAAAAAGCAAGCAACCAATCATAATATGGGGGGGAAAATAAATAGACATTTCTTCAAAGAAGACATACATGTGGTCATGAATGTATGAATAACTGCTCAGTGTCATGTATTAAAAGCAAATTCAAATCAAAATCATGAGATATCTTGCACTGGTGATAATAACCTATATCAAAAGATTAGAAACATTGGTGAGGATGTGAAGAAAAGAACTCAGGTACCTTATTTGTGGGAGTATACATTGATGTCTTGGCTATTTGGAGTCCCTCATGATTTAATGGCAGTTTTAGGTTTGCCTGTTGTACAACTGTGAATTGCTGAGCAGGAATTCTGAGAAATTAGGCATTTCATCGGTCAAAATCATTAGGCAGTTTCATCAGTTAAAATATACCACTGGCAGTGGAATTTGTATGCTTCCAGGACTTGATGAATAAAATAACATGAGATTAAATGGTCCACAAGAGAAATGATGTTATCAGGAGATGCAGTAAATTCAAGATGTATGAGCTTACTGCAAATGTAGAACAGAGTGACATTACAACTGGTACATTATCATTAGGAAGAATTTGGGGACCACATTCCTGTATGTATATCAGGACCACTTACTGAAATATCATTATGCAGCAAGGCATTTCTATATATTTGTGATTAAATGACATTGGATGGCTTCAGAGATACATTGGATAGGATAAAATTTTGACTATTAAATTTTCAGACTCAGCTCAAAATATTTTCATTTCTTTGTGTACCTTCCAGTTTTTTCAGTGGTGTATGCTATTTTAAGGGTACAGATATTTCATTTTCATGGCAAATGTATTTCTAAGCATTATAGCTGTTCCTACTATTATAAATGGATTTTGTCCCTTTTCTATTAATGTAATATTAGTTTACAAGAGTATATATGATTTATGTAGGCAATTTCACACCTCTTCTAAATATGATACCACATCACACCTTGGGAAAACAGCCATCTCTATGGAGTTGCAAACTATAAGCTAAGCTCTCAACTTTGGAACTTGCCTGGAACCTCCCTCCAGACTGGGGCAAGGCTTGGGACTCGGCACCTCCTTATCAATCTAACTGCACAGACTACAGTGTTCTGCAACAATCCAAGGCTCAATGTGCCCATGAGAAGTTAACCTTGGACTGTCTTCATTGATAGTGCATTAGAAGAAGAGCTGCTTTGTAATCACTATGATTTAATGTGCTTTATGTGCTTCTTTGGTTAAAAATCATATATAATGCTCTCATGTGTGGAGTAAAGTTGCTGAATGCTGGATGTGTAGTCTTTGCCTCATTCTGGTTGCACTACACCATTGCAGGTCTAGCATCCACTAGAGACGTGACAACTGACTGCCCAACCAGAGACCTGCAGGGACTGTTGTAAACTGGCTTCCCAGTGAGGAACCAGAAGAGATTGCCAACCCATACCCACCATCAAAGTATTCATATCTATCCAACACAGACCTTTGGATCCTATATGCCTTAAAATGGGAGATTTTACAAAGTAAAGGACAGATATAGAATGACTGCAATTATCTGTAGGATATAAATATATACCAGTGTTCTACTAATTTTCAGAAATGGTAACACCAGACTAGAACTGAGCATTGAGTGTAGGCAAAGGGATATACATGATCACCCCTGAATGTTTTAAATAGATTTTAAATACACAAAGGTCCGTGATTTTCCTATATGCAAATATGAAAGAGAAGAAAGTGATATTAAAAAAGCAGTCCTGGGCCAGAGTGTAGTACAGAAGGTAGGGCATTCGCCTTGCATGTGGCTGACCCGAGTTCAATTCCCGGCATTCCATGTGGTCCCCAAGCATTGTCAAGAGTGATTCCTGATTGCAGAGCCAGGAGTAACCCCTGAGCATCACCAAGTGTGATCTAAAAGCAAATAAATAAAGAAAAGAGATAGATAAATAAATAGATATAATAGAGATCATAGACAGACAGACAGACAGACAGATAGATAGATAGATAGATAGATAGATAGATAGATAGATAGATAGATAGATAGATAGATAGATAGATAGATAGATAGATAGATAGATAGATAGATAGATAGATAGAAAATAAGCAAGCCCGCTTACAATTGTGCCTCACAAAATCAGGTACCTAGGAATAAGCTTAACTAAGAATGTAAAAAGACCTATACAAAGAAAACTACAAAACACTGTTTCAAGAAATAAAAGAGGATGTGAGGAAATGGAGACACATCCCTGTTCATGGATTGGTAGAATCAACATTGTCAAAATGGCAATACTCTCTAAAGCATTATATAAAGAAATTGATCAAACACTTCTAAAATTCATATGGAGTAATAAACCCCCATGAATAGTTAAAGAAATCCTTTGGAAAAAGAAATTGGGAGGCATAACCTTTCCCCAACTTAAGAATGTACCACAAAGCTGTAGTAATTAAAATGTGGTACTGGAATAAAAACAGATCTGTGGACCTATGGAATAGAGTTGAATATCCTGATGCATATCCTCAAATATATGATCATTTAATCTTTGATAAAGGAGCAAAAAAATATGTAGTGAGCAAAGAAAACCTCTTCAACAAGTGGTGCTGGGAAAACTGAGCAGCTACATGTAAAAAAAATGATCTCAGACCTCTTTCTAATGACATGCACAAAAGTCAGATTAAAATAAATTAAAGATCTCAATATCAGACCTTAATCCATAAAGTATATGAAAAATAGGCAAAATCCTCCACGACATTCAGGCTAAATCCATCTTTAAAGTTGAAACACCACTGACAAAGCACATGGAAGCAAAGATAAACAAATGGGACTACATGAAACTAAAAAGCTTTGCTTGTCGAAAGAAATAGTGACCAAGATACAAAGACAGCAAATAGACTGGGAAGGAATAATCACACAATACCCATCTATTAAGGGGTAAATATCCAAGATATATGACGCACTGGTAGAACTTTACAAGAAAATAACATCCAACCCCATCAAAAAAGTGGGGAAAATAAACGAGTAGAAACTTCCTCAAAGAAGAAATTCAAATGGAAAAAGGTATGATCACCAGGGAGATGCAAATCAAAACCACAATGAGACATCAACTCACCACAGAGACTAGCACACATCCAAAAGAACAAGAAGAAGCAGTGTTGGTGTGGATGCGGAGACAAAGGGACTCTCATCCACTGCTGGTGGGAATGGTGGCAACAATATGGACAGTCCTCCAAACACTAGAAATTGAGTTCCCATTCGACCCAGCAGACCACTTCTGGGAATATTCCCTGGACAGGGAGGGAAACTGGGGACATTGGTGTTGGGAAGTGTGCACTGATTGAGAGATGGGTGCTTGAACATTCTGTGACTGAAACGCAGTCATGAACATCTTTGTAATTGTCTATCTCAGTGTGGCACAATAAATTTTAAATAAAATTGGAGATTTTATTTTATGTTCTCTTATTTATTTATTTATTTTTTGCTTGTTTTGGGTCACACCCGGCAATGCTCAGGGGTTTCTCCTGGCTCTGCTCTCAGGAATTACTCCTGGTGGTGCTCTGGGGACCATATGGGATGCTGGGGATCGAACCCATGCCGGCACAGGCAGGCCGCGGATGCTGGGGATCGAACCCATGCCAGCACAGGCCGCCCGTGTAAGGCAAAAGCCCTACCCGCTGGGCTATTGCTCCGACCCCATGTTCTCTTTTATTTCTTGGAGTAATGTTTTCTAGTTTTCTTTGCACAGGTCCTTTATGTACTTAGTTAAGCTATTCTCAGGTACTTGATTTTCTGAGGCACGTTTGTGAATGGGATTGTTTTTAATATCACTTTCTTCTCTTTCATTATTTGCATATAGGAAAACCATAGACTTTTGGGTATTGATTTTGTAACCTGACACTCTGTTATACAGATCTATTGTTTATAGGATCTTTATACTTTAAGGTTCTCTAAGTATAGTATCAGGTCATCTGCAGATAGTTGTAACTTGACTTCTTCTTTCCTATCTGGATCCCCTTCATATATTTTTCTTCCCTGATTGCTATTGCAAGTACTTTGAGTACTCTATTAAATAGAAGTGGTGAGGTGTGCAACCTTATCTTGTCCAGGATCCTAGGGTTAAGGCTCTTTAGTTTTCCCCCCCATTGAGAATAATGTTTGCTGTGGGCTTGTGATAGGTATCTTTAACTATATTGAGGAAAGTTCCTTCAGGTCCCATTTTGTTGAGAGATTTTATCCCATCACAAGTGTCAACTTTCCTCCACTAATGTTTCCATATTCCGTCTCCTCCCAGCCCCCACATCATCCTCACCTGTCAACATGACAGGCACATTAAAGTTTTAGCAGTTGCAGCTTAGATATCAAGCTTTCAGTTTTTTGAGTCTGTGTTTTGGATATGGCTATACCACCCACCCAAATCACGAGAATATCTGAAGCCCTAATGCATGCCCACTCACTACTTCCAGATCTCTTGATTTCTTTCCTTCTCTCTCCATCTCTTCTCTAAGAACTGGAGTCAAGGATGATCTATGCACCCTTCTTTCAGTACGGTATATTTTCTCCTCTAGTATTCGGTATAACACAGATAGTGAGAGCACCTGTGTTTTTCTTTCCTGTTCTTTCTTCTTGTGGCTTACTTAACAAGGTATCCTGCCAGATTGCAGGAAATTGCATTATTTCAATTGTTCCTTGCAGCTGCATAGTATTTCATTATGTATATATACTTCATCTTCATCTTCATAATTCACTCATCTGTCGTTGGACAACACATATTGATTTTGTATCCTGGTCTGTATGATATTTGATGATTAGATCTGATACTGTTTTTGTAAAGTCTTTAGGATGTTTTATACATATTGTTATATCATCTGGAAATACTGAAAATTTTACTTTTACTTTCTGGCTTGGAAACATTTTGTTCCTTTTTCTTTCCTAATTTCCCTTACATGGCTCCCAATACTATATTTTTTAAATAAAACTGGCCTTATCCATATTATTTTTCTTTGAGGAAGATCATTCAGCTACTCAGTCTGAGTTAGCTGTGGGTTGGTTGCAATGGTCTTTATTATGTTGAGTTATATTCCCTCTATATCTAGGTTGTTAATGTTTTTTTATCATGTTCATGCAGTGTATCATATTGATTGCACTTATAGAATCTTTTCATAACTGGAAAATTGGTCACAGTGCATTACCCTTTTAAAGTATTAATTGAATTATTCAATGTTTTATTAAGCATTTTTGCACCTATATTTATGAGGTATTTTTTTCCCCCAGTCCATAATTTTCATATAGTGCCATGTTTATCTTTGTATACAGGTTAATGCTGACATCATAAAACATGTTTTGAAGTATTCCCTCAATGAAAAGAGTTGTTGCTTTTTTTTATCTGTGAACTCTTCAAACATTCTAATTCTTAGTTTTTTTAATTTAAGTTTTTTAATTTGCTCAAATTATTTCAGTTATCTCAAATAATTAGTTCAGTTATTCGATCTTTGAATGTTTGTCGAGTTCACCAGAGAAGTATTTAGTTCTAAATTTTTTCTTTGGGGCGGAGCGATAGCCCAGCGGGTAGGGGCGTTTGCCTTGCATGTGACTGGCCTGTGCCGGCCCGAGTTCGATCCCCGGCATCCCATATGGTCCCCTGAGCACCGCCAGGAGTAATTCCTGAGTGCAGATCCAGGAGTAACCCCTGAGCATTGCCGGGTGTGACCCAAAAAAGAAGAAAAAAAAATATAAAAAAAATTTTTTCTTCGGTTGTAATTCTGTTTATTTCTGATTATTGATTTAATCTTCACCAAATCAATTATTAAGAACCTGGGCTTCCTACATGCAAAGCTTTTTATGCCCTCAGCTCCTTGTGCTCTTTCTCCAGCGGTGGGAACATTTTTAAGCAAGGATGTAGTAGACTTATATAGTTTAGACTAAAAAAATCATTGCAAAAAAAAATTTAAGGCTGCCTAAATGAATTGAAAAATATTTAATACTTATAGAAGACAATATCTTAAATATATCTTCCCTATCCCCAAGCTGATTCAACACAATCCCTATAAAAATTATTAAGAAGACAATGTTTTAAATATATCTTCACTACCCTCAAGATATCTGATTCAACACAATCCCTACAAAAGTTATTCCATATATCAGGGAGTTCCTGAATAAAGAAAATTAAAAAGAGAGAGAAGAATAGGAAACTGGGGAATTGATGCTAACTGGACTTATAGTTTCTTTGTGGATATGGAAAAAAGTTGAAAATAGTCATAATTGATGAATATTTAGTAATTAATGCACTGAATTACACACTAAGAATGGCTTTTAATTTATTATTAGACTTTTTAATGAGTTTTTTAAGTTTATGGTATTTCTTACCTCTTTACAGAAATGACAAATTTTAAAAATTTATAGTTCATACTGATAACTTTATAAACTATAGAAAATTAAGTAATCGAAAGCATTTTAATTAGTTTAAATGTTAAATTTCCAGACTGGTACAGTTGACTGGAATTCACAGACTGTAAGAAATAAAGATGAAATTTAAAATCTATTTTGCATTAACTTTTCAAGTATATTAACAGAATAACTCATACCTATTTTTCTAATAAAAATACACTCCACCTCTGCTAAGACCTACTTATATCAATCAACTTTTGACACAATAAAATTCTTATGTAATATAATGAACACAGAGCAGTAAAACATAATACTTCAACCTTTTGTCTGCCCTGTCACACATGAAAGATAGGGCATGTCTTTCAGATCTGAATTTCAGAGTTATCTGAATCAGCCTCTAACTATTTTTTCATAAGGACTACAAAATATATTTCAAACATACTCACAATATTTAACTGATGAAAATATGCCTTTTAGGCTTGATTTGGGGCATTCTCAATAATGCTAAATATTCTGTTATCTACTGCCTCTGTTTATATGCAGATATATAAAGATATGCCTATATAAAGATATGCCTATCTTTATATATATAAGTCTATCTTTATATATATAGATAAGTCTATCTTTTTTATATATATATATATATATATATGTATACATACATCATGCGGTCAGTCATTCTCAACATTCAGACTCCACAGTTCCTCAGAGCTCCATTAAAGCTTAAACCTGATCTTTCCCCTATAAGTTTCATCAGTAAATGCTCGAGATGAGAGCTTTCTATTGATAGTATATCACCTACACGGCAGAGCCTGGCAAGCTACCTATGTTTTATTTGTTATGCCAAAAACTAGTAACAATTATGGACCTCAATTCCATGACCTGAAATATGGTTTGAGGCTCTTCCTGTCCCTGGAGCAAGCAGATGCCCTTGAGCTACACTTGCTTGCAACAGGACATATGGAGATGGTACTGGTGCCTGCTCGAGCAAATCGATGAACAACGGGAAGACAGTGATACAGTGATACAGTGATCTTTATATGCATCCCTCACATCCATCCATCCATCTAGCCATGCAACAAGAACATGTTGGATACTTCTGGAAGCACTGTGCAAGTTACTTAAGTCACAAAACTAAATGAGAATTGTTGATACTCTTTTTTGTCTCTGAAAAAAACATTCAGAATAATAGAGCCCATTCTCTGGTTTCCATAAAGATAAATTTGAACTACATCCTTTACCAGAAAAGTAGTGGCGTGTTTGCTAGAATAAAAAAAGAAATCTGAGATAAAAATTCAATCTGCAAAGAACTTACAAAAGAAGCAGAAGTACCAGTTGAATTTCTTGAATGCCGGTTCTTGCTTTTCTTTCTTTCTGTTTTTTTTTTGCATTGCAAATTATTTTTTTTCTTAATATTTTATTATACCGCCATGAGACATACAGTTACAAAGATGTTCGTATTTGAGTTCCAGTCATACGGTGTTCCAGCACCCATCGCGTTGCAAATTCTTTTTTTTAACTTTTTTTAAAATATTTTATTATACAACCGTGAGATATACAATTACAAAGATGTTCATGTTCGGGTTTCAGTCATACAGTGTTCCAGCACCCATCCTCCCATCAGTACCCATTTCCCACCAAAAATAACCCCAATTCCTCCCCCTCCTAGCCTGCCTCTATGGAAGGTTCTTTATCTCTTCCTCTCTCTCTCTCTCTCTCTCTCTTTCTCTCTCTCTCTCTCTCTCCTCTTACACATTGTACACTGCAATATATACATTTAGAGGTTATCCAGTGTATCTTTTGCCTATATTCAATTCCCAGTTCTAAGCTGGTTTTATCATTTTTGACGATTATTAGCACACTGTTCCCTTCTCTGACTTACCTAATCTCTGACTCCCACACACTTATGGTAGATTCAACCTTTTACAAAACTTCCTGATTCATGTTTTACCTTACCTTGGTTATTGGTATCATAATATATTTATATATACATACATATATATTTATGTCATGCAAATAAATGCAGTCATTCCATATCTGTCTTTTTCCTTCTGGCTAATTTCACTCAACATGACCCTCTCCATGTCCATCCATTTATAGGCACATTTCATAACTTCATTTTTCCTAACAGCTACATAATTTTCCATTGTGTAGATGTACCAAAGTCTCTTTGTCCAGTCATCAGTTCTTGGCACTCTGGTTGTTTCCAGATTCTGGCTATAGTGATTAGTGCTGCTTTGAAGATAAAAGTGCAGATGGTGTTGCTGCTGTGTGTTTTGGCTTCCCAGGATATATTCCCAGGAGTGGTATGGCTGGGTCAAACAGGAGCTCAATTGCTAGTCTTTGGAGGAATGTCCATATTGTTTTCCAAAAAGACTGTACCAGTCAACATTCCCACCAACAATGGATGACAGTCCCTTTCTCCCGCATCCACGCGAGCACTTGTTGCCCTTGCCTTTTTGGATATGTGCCTCTTGCTATTCTTTCTAAACCAGATAGTAACTAAAAGATTTTCTTCACAGTATCTTCTCCCTCTGTGATTTTGTACAACTACTCTCTTGAAGAAGTTTTTTGTTTTTCTACAGTCCTGGGCATCAGAGCCACAGAACCACACTTGTGGGACTTGCAAGCCGAGATATATCCTCCTCCCTTTCTTAGAACAGGTTTTCCTTTGTTCCTGTTGGGGAAAAGCATGCTCAACTTTTATGGGCACTGCCCTTTCCTTAATCATTTTTTAAAGTTACTTCAGCATTTTATGTCACAATTTATAGTAGCATTGGAAGTGCATTTTTTCGGAACCTCTTTAATGTTCTGCTCTACAACTTCCTAAACTTCAGGACCCAGAATAACAGAGCTTGTGAAGGAAACAAAAGAAAGTATTTCAGTACTTGAGCTTGAAAATGTATAACCCAGAAACACGCAGGAATTTTGTTGGATAGTCATTTTTTGCTTGTCAAGTCTTATGGCAGAGCCTAAGTTCTAAGGAACATGGAAGTATAAACAACCCTGTGCGCAGAATATTTGTGAAGTGCCTTAAAGCATATCACTTTGAAAGTTTGTAAACTGAAATTTTAATCTAGTTTGTTTGACAACAGGGATAAAATGGATTATGTTATATAAAAATTACCAAAAATGAAGACTGGTTCAAGACATGACCATAGAAAGATTCTGAACTCAGCCTCCCTTGAATACAACACAAACACACGTTTCCCCTGAAACAGAACTGAAGAAAAACAGCCACTTTACAACAGAGATGCAAGTCACATTGGAATGATGAGACACCAGAGATAGTATCACCAAAACCCCACCCTCACCATGGCAACACACAATCCAGAGCGATAACACAAGTATGGAAATTCTCACTGAAGAGAGTGGGCTTCATATCCCATCTCTGGCCCTACAGCCATTCAGTCCTGCACTGACAAGACGTGCCCCCACCCCCAAATGCCGGGTTCAAGGCTGCAGAGGATAAAGCACTTGCTTGCTTTACATAGAGCCATAGTGGTTTCAGTTTTCAGCGCCCCACATAGTTCCTAAGCCCCGCCAGAATTGATCCCTGAGTGCAGAGCCAGGAGTAAGCCCTGAGCACCACCAGGTGTGGCCCTAAAACAAAACAGAAAACTGATAGGTTCTGCAGGCCCATGGTGAACTCATACAAAGAATGCAAGCAGTTATTGTCACAGTGCAGAGTGTAAAGAGCTCTTATAAAACGTGTCAAAAAAGAGTCATGTTAGGGCAGAGAAAATCTGTACAGGGCAATTAATGCTAAGGAAACTGATTAGTAATTAAAAACTTTTAAGCAAAGCCGAGGATCAACTGGTTTCAGTGGCGACTTCTACAAAACATTTAAAGATTATTGTTCCATGGGACTTATTACCCTTCTGTCCATTTTAATAACTCCTTTATATGTCTACTGTTTCTTTTTCCATTTGTTTCATTTGCCTTTCCATTTGAATGATTTTCCATGATGAATATCTATGGTTCATCACTTTTTCTTTATGTGGTCTATATCAATCTTTCTATTTATAACAAAAATTTTTTATGTGCTGGTATTTATTGACCAACTTTAGACTAAACAACATCCTGTTCTTTCTCCCTTTGATATTCTGTCACTGCTAACTTTTTATTTGTTTATATTTCTGATTATTACTATTCATATCAGCATGCTTGAGTTTTATGCTCTTTTTCTCTCTTTTCCTTTTCCTGTATGCACACTTACGTCCTTAAGCATTTTAGTTAAGGTCTTCCATTAGATTTTGTTTATTTTTGAAAGTATTTCTTCATCATACTTGAATGACAGTCTCGTAGAGTAGAACATTCTTGGTCGTTTATCTTTTAGCACATGTATTCTAATGCAGGCTAATATTTAGTCTGTATTTCTAGTAAAAGTCTGCTAGAAGTCTGGTAACACCCTGATCAAGGTGCCTTATATTACTTTTGGTGTTTTTCCTTAGCACCCTGTAATATGTCTTTTGGCATTTTAGACATTTGACTGGTTCTCTCAGCATCTCAGACTTCTGTAATTAGTACTTTCCTTAAAGATTGTAAGGTTTCAAATATTATTTCCTTGTTAAGGCACTTCCACACCTCTGGTCTTTCATTATCCTGATATTACTTCTTTGAATGGAGTGTGATATTTCTCAAAAAGTTTATTTTTCCCTAAATCTTATTTATCTCTTCTCTTCTATTTGATTTATTATTTAACTGTTATATTCTATTTCACTTCTCCCCTCTGAAATATTTAGCCTATATTTTTCTTGCATTATTTAGCTTAATTTGACTTTTTAGAGGCAACATCTCTGAGTTTTTATAATAGCTTCAGTCTCTTTGGTGATAAACTCCCCCTTTGCTCCTGAATTTCCTTCCTCTTTCATTGATTCAGTTTATTGAACCAGTATAATTTTCATGGTTTGTATAAATTATTCAAAATTCATTGTGAAACTCAACATTGCTGTGACATTCAGATTACATATTTTGTCACTGGATTTACCTTTAAAAATTGCTTTGCTTTTCCACTAGAAGGCACTGTACATCTTGATTTGAAGATGTATTTTGTTTTTCTAGATGTAAATGTGTAAGACAAATAGGGTTAATTCATTAGGAGTTTCCTTTCTTTGCTGCCCAGAGCAAGGAAGACCAAATGTGAAATTCCTTTTGTGATCAAATTGACCCTCTGATTTTAATGGATCCTTTCTTTGGTTCAGCACATGTATCTGCCTCAAACAGTAATATCCTCTGGAAATGACTTGCCTGGGTTTCCAGTGAAGGAAAGAAGGGTCTCAGTTTTTCTACGTTTTGTCTGATAACTCTCTTTAGGCAGTTAGAGGATGGCTTTTTGTAATATAAGACCCTGATGGTTGCAGGTGCTTATTGCTGATGGATTAGGGAGTAGGAGGCCGTGATATATTTGCTGAAACTGCTTTCACTTACTAACTAGAGACCAGTGCCTTATAGCTATGTGGATTCTTCTCTCCTCTGCAGTTCTCTGCTTTCTTTAAAAAATCCATTTTTAAGAAGAAGCTACTATTAAGAATACATTAATAATTTACTTAATTATTATAACCTTACTATTAAACTATAATTACCTTACTATCAAAATTTATTGCTGAGCTATCCTGTACTATACTATTCTATACTATAAAATAAGATTTGTAGTGTTCAGAGTCAGAAATTTTGAGGTCCAGTATCTTTGTTTTCTGCTTTTTTAAAAAATTCTATCAGTAAAGGGAAACTAGTAATGTTTTTTAGGAGGAAGAGAGTATTGGGGCCACACTCAGAGGTGCTTCGGACTTGATTCCGGCTCTGCGCTCAAGGATCACTTCTGCCAGGCATGGGAGACCTATCTGGGATGCTGGGGCTAGAACCCAGGTGAACCACATGCAAGGCGAATGCTCTACCCACTATGCTGTCTCTGGCCCAAAGAAACTAGTGCTACTAAAGACAATTTTAGAGTTACATATCAATCACCATTGACTATACCCAAACAATAAATAAACTGAGATGGCCCTGAAGAAACCTGCATTATCATCATGATCTTCCTACTCTTAACACCTCACATTTTGTTCTGTCTATGCTTGCTTCTGTTTTTATGCATCTATGCTTGTAGAATAGTTTCTTTGATCTATCATTATTCCTTTGATTCAAAATACTGAAGCCTTTAAATCTTAAAAATACAAACCTGTATATAGTACCTTTGGACAAAAGAAATTTCATTTTTAAAAGCCACATTTATTAGTAAGTTTCTAAAAACAATGTTACCATTCTCCAGACTACATTTGTGAAGAGATATTTGAAAAGATATATAAACTATTTTGGGAATATTTGTGTTTGTATGTTGGTATAACTTTTGAATGTGGGAGATTCTAAAATACTGTTTAGCAATCAGACTTGATAGTATTAAAAATCTGCTGGTAATAGAATTCCCTAAATATGCTCTCCAAATTGTAAAACTCATAGGAGCCAGAGTAATAATAGTATAGTGGAGAAGGTGCTTGCCTTGCATGCGGCTCAACCCAGGTTCCATCCCCAGCATCCCAGCACCAAATAGGAATAATTCCTGAGTGCAGAACCAGGAGTTATCCCTGAACATCATTGGATGTGACCCAAAAAGCAAAAAAAAAAAAAAAAAAAGAAGAAGAAGAAGAAGAAGAAGAAGAAGAAGAAGAATGAAGCCCACAAGTTAGATGCAAGGGGATCTATCTAACATTGGAATGTAGGGAGTATTTAACATTCTAACGAATATAACTAACATGTATAGTATATAACATTCTATATGTTATGTTTATCTAAACAGATGAAAAGTTAAGCTTTACTAGTATTAGATCTGACACTGGCATGCTTAGATATTATGATGTTATGTAATGTTAGAGGATGATAAAATCTGACAGCACAGAAAAATTGACTCCATTAATTTTGGCTTTCGTGTGTGGAAATATATTGAAGTTGTTCTAACTGAACAAGACTTTGGGTAGTTTCTTAACAACCAAGAAAATCTTACCAAGAATAAAACATACTGCTTAGTAAGTCACAGTCTCTTTCCATATACCTACTTTCAAAGTACAGCACTTTTTCTAGTTTAAATAGCTTAAAATATATATTGATACATCTTCTAGGTTTCCACAGACATGCGGCTCCAGTTACAAGAAGGCAGTTCCCACATGGTGCACACAGGATGGATTATCTGCACTTCGAGGATGATAGTCGCGGATGGTGGTTTGACATGGATATGGTGATCATCTATATTTACTCAGTGAACTGGGTTATTGGATTCATTGTTTTCTGCTTTCTGTGCTATTTTTTCTTTCCGTTTTAGGAATTTTCATACCTTACTACAGTTGAACAATCATAAACAATATAGTTAGCAATTGCCTAAACATTTATAAAATGTGCTTTGGAGTTTTTATAATGTTACATTATAAGAATTGTTGGTGTCTATATTCTAATAATAATCAACTTATTTATTAATGTTTCCTTGTAACAAACTAAGCTTTATTCAAGAGTTAATCTATTTAGAGCACTAAGCAACAGTGCACTATTAATTTCATAGTTATTGGTTTAGAACTTGTGAGCTCTAATTTTACAGTGTCATTTTACAATGTCATTTTTATAATTATCTTGATTGTAGGGACTGAGGGTTTTTTTCCTCCACTTAAAAATAGTTAAGGTATAAAATGAAATGATACACTTGGTACAAAATATTTAGTCAATCACCACTATTCTCAGGCAATGCATTAATTGCAGATTTTTATTAGTGCATTAAAGATAAACCATATTCTCTGGGAACTAATCTAGCAGGGTATATTCAGTTTTAATTTCCAATTATCTCTACTATGTCCCATTCTATTACCAAGAAAACTTACTATCCTTTTCTTACAGTCTAATAATAGCTTTAGTAAAACATTTTTCATTGTTACAAAAATAATAGTATTTACAAAAATAACAGAGTATGCATCATCATTAGACATGGACATATACTAATACTTTTGAATTACAGGATAACTCACCTGAAGAAATAAATTTACTGATTTTTCAGTAGTCTAAAGGAGCAATGCATGCAAAATCACCAAAATGTATTTAGTGATTCATTAAACTAGGAGGCTGTCAATATATTGTAAATGTGCAATAAAGAGTGACTTTTAAATTTTTTATTGTTATTAATTTATTTAATATCTGGAATAAAAACTGTTAGAAATAAATCTATGATTAATAGAAAATATAAAAATATTTATATTATTATAGTAATCTTTAAAATAGCTTTCCCTTTTGGGGGAAAAAAGGATATCCAAATTACCCCAAATTGGAGCAGTATCTCAATTTTAAAACATTTTTTTATTGCTCTATCATTCTTTTACAATATTAAAGAATTCCAGGGGCATAAAATCATACTTCTACTATATCTGTCTCTCCTCACGATCCACCACAGAAGTTCCAATGCAATCACATCACCAAGAAGACCCATTTCCCCATTCCTTCTATTCACTCATACCATCCCTTTATTAACAACCTTTATTTTCCCCAAGTCTAGGATTAAGTTTGTTGTTTTCTTAGCAGCTTCTTTGCTTTAATTATTCATATTCCATTTTTGAGTAAAAACACCTGGAATTGTATTTTACTTCCTTACCTATATCACTTATTATACCTCTAATTCTATCCAATTATCACAAATGTTGTATTTTTATTTTTTATCAAAATAGGTATTCCATTTACATGTAGAACATGTTTATTCAGTCAAATGTTTATGGACATTTAAGTAAATTCTATGTTTTGACTATAATGATTAATACTACTATGAATATAAAATGCAAGTATCTTTTCTAATTAATATTTTCGTGTTCTTCAGATAAATGCCTGGGAGTGATATTACTGAACCATATGATTCTCACATTTTTTTTAAAATTTTTAAACACTTTGTTATATTTTTATTATAAAGCATATTAGTGAACATACCAGGCTGCATTTTCTCAAATCTCCAACAGGGAATAACATTTCTCTTTGACTCCTGAGAACCTCAGTGTCCTCTGTCTTTTGGAGGATCCTGTGCCTTGTGATTTCTATGGTGCACTCCCTGAGGATACCAGCGTAAATAATATTTCACTAAGTTGTTCTGTCACAGGTCCTTGCTCAAAGGCTTCGCTTCTTTCTTGTTATTTGGCTTTTAGCCCTTCATCATATTCTTTATTCTTATGGACAGGATCTATCCAGAGATAGGTTTTGTGTGTTCATGCAGTGTCCACAGAAGTGTGGTACATGACTGTCACCTTCCATCAGATGTCAAAACAAGCTTGACTTTGTTTGGATTGAAAATAAATATTTCAAGATAGTTTATCTTAATGTCACCCATTTACTGCTTCTGCTGCCATGGTGAATTCAGAAACTATTTTCATCCCTCGACAGCTGCTCACTATAAACCTGCCATAATGTCTCCTACATTTTGTAGTTTTTAAGGAGTTTTTATACATTTTTCATAGAGGCTACATCAGTTTACATTCCTCCAACAGTATAGTTTTTCTCCAGATCCTTACCAGAATTTCATATCTCTTTGATACGTTTCAGATGTCTGATACAAGTCATTTTTGTAACAGAGAATTAAAGGAGATAAATTTCTAGGTGGCCCTGAGTAACTTTTTTTTTCTGAAAAGGGGGTAGTAGAACTAATAAGCTTAGCCAAACCTCAGGTTTGGCTTTTTTTTTTTTTTTTGGGTCACACCCAGCAATGCTCAAGGGTTACTCCTGGCTCTTTGCTCAGGAATTACACTTGGCGGTGCTCGGGGGACCATATGGATACTGGGAATCGAACTGAGTCAGTGGCCATGTGCAAGGCAAACGTCCTACCCATTGTGCTATCCCTCCAGCCCCTCAGGTTTGGGTTCTGATTGACAAGTCTTTAATCAATTTCAAGCAAGCTTAATACTAAATTTTTTCAACAGTATAATATACTTTACTTTCTCTCTCTCTCTCTTTCTCTCTCTCTCTCTTCCTTTACACACTGTGGCTTGCAATACATATAGTTAGAGGTTATTATGTGTATCCTTTTGCCTATTTTTAATGCTCAGTTCTACGCTGGTATTATTATTTACAATAATTATTAGTACACTATTCCTTTCTCTGTATTGCCTAACCTCTGACTCCCACACATTTGCAGTAGGTTCTACCAACTGACAAGACTTCCTGATCCATGTTTTGTCTGGCCTTGGATATTGGTATCATGTTATTTTTTTATATCCCACAAATAAGTGTAGTCAAAAAAAAAAATAAGTGTAGTCATTCTTTATCTGTCCTTTTCCCTCTGTAATGCCTTCATTTATTTTCTAGATCATTTTATGGATGTTTGTGGGAATTAGTGATTCCATACAAATTTCATAATTTTTTAATCCATTTCATTGGGGAAAATGCCTTTAGTGGGCCTTGAGCAGTAGTATAGTCGGTAGGACATTTGTCTTACATATGATCAACTGATAGTCAATCCCTGGCACCCCATTTTGTCTCCTAATCTACACCAGGAGTGATACCTAAGCACAGAGCCAAGAGTAAGCCCTGAGCTCTATTGAGTGTGGTAAAACAAAGCCATGGGGGGGGGAGAGAAATGCCATTAGTGTAGTAATATTAATTGTAGTAAATCTCTAAATTGCTTTAGGTTGTGTGGCATTTTAATAAAATTTATTCTTCTAGTCCCAGTTTGTATACACACCCAAGGCTCTTCCCTGTGGGCACTAGATGGTTGATGGTCTGAAATAGAAAAAAAAACTAGGATGAACCCAGAGCCATGGCAGAGCCTGGCAGCTACCTATGGTGTATGTGATATGCCAAAAACAGTAACAATAATGGACCTTATTCCCAATGAATGGGGACATTACTGGAACCCACTCGAGCAAATCAATGAGCAATGGGAAGACAGTGACAGTGATAGTCCCAGAAATATAAAATACCTGTCTATTTCTCTGGTTTTTTTTTTTTACAAATCTCTGGCAGACTCAGTGAAACAGAAAGAGAATTCTATGAAAATAATAGAGTCTCAGTTGATGGGTATTACAAAAAATACAAAGGCACATAAGTGATTATTCTGAATCTACATGAAAAGTGGACAACCTAGGGAAATGGGTACTAACTCCCAAGACTTGAACCAGGAAGAAGTAGCTCGAACATCGAAATTGGTTATCAAAAGTTTCACTAAAACAAAAGCATGGTACCAGATGGCTTCACCAGAACGTCCTCTAAAAGTTTCAAAGAACTAATGCTTTAAAAAAAAATTGAAGTAGGGAAACATAGAACTTGATTATGGACTCATGACAACTCCAGAAACTTTAAAGAAAGGGGAGAAGTGGGAAGAATCACATTTCCCAGTTCAAAACTTGCTATAAAATTGTACTAATCAAGACTGCAATAGTGCATTTAAGGATAAGCAAATAGTTCAGTGGAATATAGTGGAGACTTCAAAAGCAAACCCCTATGTTTTTGTTAAACTAATTTTAAATGAGAATTCCAAGATAAAATAGTGGTAGAAAATGGTACTTTTTTTTTTTTTTTTTTGCTTTTTTGGGTCACACCCGGCGCGCTCAGGGGTTACTCCTGGCTCTGCACTCAGGAATTACTCCTGCGGTACTCGGGACCATATGGGATGCCGGTTCGAACCCGGGCCGCCAGGCCGGCCGCGTGCAGCAAACGCCCACCCGCTGGGCTACGCCCGCCCGAAAATGGTACTTTTTAACAATTCGTCCTGGATAACCTATATCAGCACATAAACTAGTTAGGCCACCCATTTATTATGCTATATATAAAAATTAATCTGAATCAGAGGTCCAAAGGTAAAAGTAAAGATAACTGTAAAAATTTTGAATATATACATATATATGTATATATATATATATAAAATTTGGTTAATCCACTTTGGTTTTTCAGATTGGATAATAAAAGCACAAGAAACAAAACAGACTAACACTTTTCAACTCCAAAGAATACCGTTTCCACAAAACATAAAAGTGTCTGCAGAGTAACAGCTACATCTAAGGAATAAAAATGACTACTATACCTCAGTATTAAAAAGACAATTCAGTTTTTGAAAGGGAAAAGGATATGAATGAAAATTTCTCCAAAGAAGATATACAAATTACCAGTATGTGCAAGAAAAAGTAGTCAGCATGAATAACCATTAAAAATTTACTAACTTAAAACATAGGAGCTACAAGTTCACATTCGTAGAATGACTTATCTAAAATATAGTAGGGCTCTGGGGAGAGTAAAAGTGGCTTGAGAGCCTTCACTGCAAACTTAAAGCGACAAGGTCAGTCCTCGGTAGTGCCATGTGTGCTGATCACAATGTTGGCAGCTCTGCTGGCTAAAATCTCCAGGGCTACAATTTTTATCTACACCATAGCCAGGTGTATGAGAGCACCCCAAGCCAAGGAACATGGCCCCCAGAGAGCACCAAGGCCTAAAATTCAAGCACTACAACGTGATGTGCAACACCTAGCAGGTACCACAACTGAATGCAAACATAGAGCCAGGTGTGTGAGGGGGGGGGGGGAAGGGGACATAGTCATTGCAACAGTGAAAAGTGAAAAGGGAGGTGGGGGAAGTGGAGACAACAGTTGTTGCAAGAAGTGGAGAAGCTGATTCCTCATAAACATCTATGGATGGCAATGTAGAGTGGTTTAGTTCACTATGGAAAGAAACCTGGCAGTTCAGCAAAAAGGTTAACATGGAATAAATATGTGATGTAGTGGTTTAATACCTAAGGACATGTCTAAGAAAAATAAAAACATACGTTCAAGCTCTTGTTCATGAATTTTCATAGCAACATTGTTCATAATAAAAGCTAGAAAAATCCAAATATTCATTAACTGATGAATGAGTAAATGTCTTTAGCCACAGAAGGGAATATTATTCAGCAATAAAAACAAAAAATGATAAAATCTTGATGTATCTTACAATGTAGATGAAACTTAAAAATAAGCTAAATAAATTGAGTAAAAGAGTCACGTGTTGTATGATTCAGTTTCTATAAAATGTACAGAATAAAGCAATCCAGTGAGAGAAAAAGAATTTTTGGTTTCCTTGAGCCTGGAGGTAAGGTTAGAATTGGAGGGGAGATTGAGGGAAATGGAGGCCGACACCTACTGGTTCTTGGGTTTCATTTTAGGTTGATTAAGATGTTTTAAAGTTGTAGTTTAAAGCAAACAAACTGGAAAAACACAACAAAAATAACTTTAACTCTGAAAAATATCCTGTGGTTTATCGGAAAGTGGAAGTTAAATGGGCTGGGTGAATAGAAATCGTTTAAATAGTGCGATGATGCTTTGCTGGTGGTCGTGGTGAGACACAGATATGCACCCATTCTTCATAGTATTACAGGACTGGCAAATCAATGCTTTTCTATTTTTTCTGAATTGTGCTGTAGTTTCACAGTTCTATAAACAAAGGAAAACACTGCATGGATTGTACAGTATATGAATGATATATATTGTTGTTGTTAGGGTTTTTTTTTTGAGTTTTTTGTTTGTTTTGCTTTTTGGGTCATACCCAGCAATGCTCAGGGTTTACTCCTGGCTCTGCACTGAGGAATTACTCCTGGCGGTTCTCAGGGGACTATATGGAATACCAGGGATAGAACCCGGGTCAGCCACATGCAAGCAAATGCCCTACCGGCTGTGCTATAACTCCTGCCCCTTTTAAATCTTTTTATTTTCTTTCAACAAAACTTAGCTTATTCAGTAGTTTATAAAAGCAAAAGACTTCTGTAATCTTTCTTGATGGTGGTTCTCACAGATTAACTCATGAAACTATACAGTACTCTACATATAACAGTAGATTGTCAGGGAAAATTTTTGTGTTCTGGGTAGAGCACTGCACTCCCAAGAACATTGAGGAGCAGATCGAATCCCCTTCCGCCCCAAGTTCAAAACTTGCTGTAAAACACTCGTGCTGGTGTACAGATAAAGACTCATGAATCCAGCAAAGTTCCAAACAGGTTTTACTCACACAAGTTCTGGCATTACAATACAATAGCAGTAAAACCTTACACTTCCAGTTCCTAACATATGTTCCTAGCTAGAACATATGCTTCTAACCCACACGTCATGCTTGGGTTAGAATCCTCAAGCCAAGAGGGCCTCTCGACCCTGAACCATGTGCACCAGTCAGAGGTCAGACACAAACTGAAAATAGATGGCAAAATGGCCAAGGCACCACAAAGCCCTTCTCCTTTCTTCTAACTTCTTTTTGTCAGAAGCCCGCCAAAGACTTCCAGCCCAGCCCATCGTGGGCTAGGCTATCTAGAAAGAAAGCCAGTATATGATCGTATAGAAACCAGATCTTGGTGAGTCCCTTGGCTCAAGCTTAACAAATGCTAATATGCCAGAGCTGATTTCCTGCCATATGAGCCTCCCTTGCAGAGTGTGGAGGGGTGATGTCTCTGAACCAGAAAGCAGTTCAAGATATAATTTGTTGAGAATGGTATTAACTTCTTACCATGAATATATAGCCAGCCAGTTCCAGCAAACTTTAGACCTCCACTATGATCCATAATCTATCAGAATAATTCACTTACTTTGCCTAAGGAATTATTTAATCATGTCTACTTGCCAGGGAGCAGGCTTGCATGGATCTTTGAATTAGCAGAACTAATTACACTATGATTGATACAGGGTCACCAAGTGGTCTCTTGGAATGACTGCATGTGTGTTCCCCATGAATACCCATGGGGGTAAAGAGAGTTGAACACTGGGGCTAGCAAGATCCATAATAAGAATATTTTGTCATATAAAATTATGAAATTAATCCAATTCTGTCCACACTCCCATTTTATCTGCTGTGAAGATTCCCTAAAGGCAGGAAGCAGTGCTTAACATATGCTAAATGTATCAGAAGCCTAGAGCTCATTAGGGCGTGTCCCCCAGCAACAGATGGATTACAATATTGTCACTTAATCACTTGACACCCCATTATTCATCGATTTGCTCGAGCGGGCACCAGTAATATTTCCATTTGACCCTATCACGTGCCAGTGTAGCCCAATGGCATCTGGTTGCTTCAGGAATACAAAGCTTCAAACCATTGATTCAGGGTCTTGACGAAGAAGTCTGACCATCTTGTAGGTGGGTGGCCACGTGATCTTTTGACATCCCGTGGGATCCAATCGGTAACAGCTCTAGTCCAGCGGTTGTCTCCAAATCGCATTACATGTCCAGCCCATCTGATTTTCAATGCCTTGGCAAACGAGACAGCGTCCCTGACTCTGGAACAGCGCCAGAATTCAGAACTCCGGATTCCTTCTCTCACTTGAGTGAGGCATGATATTCCAAGCATAGGTCTTTCAATTCCTCTCTGGGAGACCCCAGTAGCATTCTCATCCTGCTTGTAGGACCCAGGTCTCTGAGGCGCATGTTAATGCAGGGAGAATGGTGGAATTGAAGAGATATGCCCGGAGCTGGAAGTGCTTTGTCTTTTTAGCTATTTCTTCGATGCTTTTGAAGGCATTCCGCATTCTGCTGTCTTCCTCCTGTGGAGCTGAGGTTTTAGGTCATTCATCATGTTGACTTCTCGATCTAGGTATACATAACTGCTGCATTCAGAGATGTTTTTTTCCATTGAGAGTGGAACATTGGCCTCTGGAAGTAGTTCATTTTTCATGAACATAGTTTTGCTGAGATTCAGCTGTAGACCTATCTTTCCACATTCTCGGTCGAAGTCAGCCAGCATTTGTGCCACTTGGCTAATGTTTGGTGTTATTAGAACGATGTCATCAGCAAAGCGGAGGTGGTTTAGTTGCCAACCGTCTATCTTCACTCCCATTCCTTCCCATTCTAATTGTTGCATAATGTTCTCGAGGGTGGCGCTGAAAAGTTTTGGTGAAATGGTATCACCCTGCTGAACCCCTCTTTTGACATTGATGATCACTTCTTTCTAGAATGGTGAGATCCTGGTGGGGGAATCCGTAATACAGCTCATGAAGGATCTTGATGTATTATCGGGTTTGAACGCCCCTGTTTGGCTAGGGCATTGGTGACTGCTTCAGTATCCACAAAATCAAAGGCTTTCTTTAAATCAATGAACGTGAGACAGAGTGGCATCCTGAACTCCCTACACACTTCAATGAGCCTGGTTACCGTGTGGATATGGTCGATTGTGCTGAATCCTTTTTGGAAGCCAGCTTGCTCGCATGGTTGTTCTTCATCTAATGTTCTGCCAATTCTGTTCAGGATGACTCGAGTCAACAGCTTGTAGATGACGGACAACAGGCAGATGGGGCGATAGTTGCCATTGTCGTGGATGTCTCCCTTCTTGAACAGTAGAACTGTCTTGCTTTTTTTCCAATGGAAGGGCACCTTGCATTTGGATGGGTAGCATGTGAAGAGCCGAGCCAGTGTATTGATGAGTACTGACGGCAGATTCTTCAGGTGTTCGGGTCTGACTTTGTCTGGGTCTGGTGCTGTTCCCTTCTTTACTGACGAAATGGCGTGTTGGATTTCAGAAGGGAGAACATTGGTAACGACATATCCATCCTTGGAATTTGGTATGTGGGCAGGTGGACGCTATCAAAGAGATCTGAGTAGGAGTAATGGATAATCTTCTCCATTGCCTTTCTTGAAGAGCATATTTCTTAAAGACAAAAGGACTCCTGTCTTCAAAAACTCTCGAGCTCATTTGCCAGTGTGGCAAGGTGCGAGCCTCAGGTGACTAAATGCTAACATCCAAGCTTGCAAAGCAGCGCAGAGAAGCAATAAAGGAAGACCTCAAAGACAGAAGAGCAGAAATACTAAGATGCAGCAGAAGCCAGGAAAAGCATTCGCAACGCCCGTCTGTCCTTCGCCAACTATAAGACCCAGATGACTGCCCTGCGACGCCCTGATGGATCTATCACATCTTCCAGAAAGGCAATGGAGAAGATTAGCCATGCCTTCTACAATATTGTAGTACTGCCTCATTATATATAATAGTTAAAGGGTTGAAGAACAGAAAGAAGCACCCTGGTCCCTAGCCTACTATATTGTGCTCATTTTCTTAAGAATTCTACCCTTGGGTATTGGTAAAAATTTAACCAACACAGTGACAGTTCTTAGTAAAAACAGAATTTTTTTGATACTGAAAGATCAAAATTAAGACTGTTTAATTATGCCCATATGCAACTAACATAACCTTGACTTTTAAGAATAAGTGAAGAATAAGTGTATCTTTTAATTATTTAAATTTTTTTTTGCCTTTTTTGGGCCACACTCAGCGATGCTCAGGGTTACTCCTGGCTCTGCACTCAGAAATTACTCTTGGTGGTGCTTGGGGGTCCATATGGGATGCTAGGGATCTAACCCAGGTCGGCTGCATGCAAGGCAAGCACCCTCCCCACTGGACTGTTGCTCTGGCCTTGTGTATCATTTTTTTAATTGATTCATTGTGCAATACAGTTAGAAGGCTGGTTATGATCCGGTTTCAGTCATACAATGTTCCAATACCCATGCCCCCGCAAGTGTATATTTCCCAACAACAGTGTACCCAGTTTCCCTGCTGCCACCCCCACAGCTTATCTTTATGACAGGCATTTTCCTCTCTCTCTCTGTCTCTCTCTGCTCTCTCTGTCTCTCTCTCTCCTTGGACATTATGGTTTGCAGTACAGATTTAAAAATAGTATAATTTTATAGACTAAAATTTTACCAATCTCAGCTTAATTAGTAAAAATTAATTAGAGATATTTTAAAATAACACCCTAGGTGTCGGACACTAACATGTTTAATATTTTAATTTATAAATATTATCATTTTAAATTTTTAATTAAATCAACGTGGGACATAAGTGGTTGCAAGATCAGCCTAACGTCAACCAACATTTTAAATTTTAAATAGAGCATATTTCAACTATTTTCAGTTCAATTATACAAATAATGGAAGAATAAATGAATATATATCAATACAAACCTATACAGAAACCTCCCATCTGCAGCTGGGTATTTGTAAACCCCATTTTCAAGTGTTTCAAGCAGTCCTTATACCATAACTTTAAGCAGCTCAAACCAGTCTACTATGGAAAGGGCAACCAAGAGATCACACAAAGTGAAATTCCCCTCTGGGCTTATTCAGTTAAATTAGAGAGGGCCTAGAGCCATTTATTATGTACAAATTCATTTGATTTCTTCCATAAAATATCCTTCACTACTCCTTGATGACTCAATATTCTGATTGAAATGTCGGGTTTTTTTTCCCCTTCCCTAGCCCATATTTCTATTCCCTTGTCTCAGTTTACTTCCATCTTAATTATGTAATTATATCTAGCATATCCTCTTTTAAAAAGATGTTACTTTCATGCTAGCCATCATTTTCTCTTTAATTACAGAATATTAGAAACTGAAATGTCAACTAGCTCGTTCCTTGCTTTCTGACAGGATCTTGCCTAAGGCAGCCAGAAGCAAAAAGCATTTATTTTTTTTAAGATTTCCACAGGGAGAAGCTCAAAAAAATTCACACAGAAATGGTACTAAGATTTAACAGATCTCACTTTTAGGGAATGTTCCACAGAAAAACCTAAATTATTCATGTGGAAAATTAAGTTGTATTTTCAGTGAAAATATCAATTGGACAGGGTTTATAGTTAGGATGTTAAATGATGTCAAATTACAGCTTTTGATTTTTTTTGTTGTTGCTCTTGTGGAGCCACACCTGACTATACTCAGGCCTTATTACTCCTGGCTTTGTACTTGGGATTACTCCTGGTGGTACTGGAAGATTTAACCTGAGTCAGACACATGCAAGGCATGTGTACTCTGTACTATTTCTTTGGTCCGATATTTTAACTTTTTTGAAATGATAAACAGGCATCTACGAATTAGATGGCCACACGAAAACAGGATGAGAATGCTATTAGGGTCTCCCAAAGAGGAATTGAAAGAGCTATGCTTGGAATATCACACCTCACTCAAGTGAGAGAAGGAATCTGGAGTTCCGACCTCCGTCGCTGTTCCAGAGTCAGAGACTCTGTCTCGTTTGCCAAGGCATCAAAAATCAGATGGGCTGGACATGTAATGCAATTTGGAGATGACCACTGGACTAGAGCCGTTACTGACTGGATTCCACAGGATGTCAGAAAATCACGTGGCCACCCACCTACAGCATGGTCAGACTTCTTCTTCAAGACCCTTAACGAACTGTTTGAAGCTTTGTATTCCTGAAGCAACCAGATGCCATTGGGCTACCCTGGCACATGACAGAGTCAAATGGAGATTTACTGGCGCCCGCTAGAGCAAATCAACGAATAATGGGATGTTAAGTGATCAAGCGAAACAGGCATCTAGTTACTGTGATAGAGGTACTCAAAGTATCTTATGAAAGAGGGTGAGGTCCAAAAATGAACTTATCTTGTATTTTCTGTAGATTCTTTGTAACCTGTAACCAAAAAATAAGCTAAAAAGCAGATTTACCATATATACTAAAAGGGTTTTTTTTATCACTTCCTCTTACTGCACAAATAAGAATGGAAGATTAGTAAAAGCAAAAACTTTAGGTGAAAGATATTAATTCATTGCTTCTCATAGAATAAAAGTTTGAATTTATACACACCAAA
The DNA here is from genome assembly GCA_021461705.1 of Cryptotis parvus. Classification (NCBI taxonomy): domain Eukaryota; kingdom Metazoa; phylum Chordata; class Mammalia; order Eulipotyphla; family Soricidae; genus Cryptotis; species Cryptotis parvus. Next base: position 45,027 of record JAJIBD010027480.1, read on the forward strand.
TTTAAAATAGGTAAGCAACAAGGCCACGCCTTCTTTAAAAATTTCATCCTAAAACAGTCAGGTTTTTCTAAGCATGAAGGTTTTCTTTTCTAATAATGTCAACTACCCAATTCTGAATACTGTGTCAAAGTAGAGTAGAAAATACAAGTCTGATCCCCTGATGTTAAAGGAACTGGATTTCCAACACCAATTAGGTTTGCTGCAAAATAAAAGTCTGCTATTATAAAATTAAAAAATCCTTTAGTTATTTTAATAGCATGATTGCTTTAAGAAAATAATATAGGGCCTACCCCAGCAGAAACTTAGGTTCTACTAGGGCTAAGCCAGCAGTTCTCGGTGTTAGGGAGACAGGGGTGCCAGGGGTCAAACACAGGTTTAAGCACAAGGAAGACATACTTTACCACTTGAGCTATGCCCAAACCATAATTACTCACTGTTTAAAATTAAATAATAATGACATTACTGTAATTATACTAAGTGGTGCTGAATTGGCACAAATAGTCTCCAACATTGCATTCATTATCAGATTTCCAAGTTGCTCTCATATTTTTTCACATTTGATGGCTAATTCCATGTCATTTGGACAGAGAATATCTAGCACACTCTAAAAGAAAATACACTAGAATTTCTTAAGTTTTTACCTCCAGCTCAAAACCAGATAACTTATCAAAAACTTTCCCTCTCTATGTAAAGTACTAAAATAATATCAATGCATGGCATATATCAATAATAATTTACTTTTCAGAATCATGTAAGGAGTGTTATCATAGACTTTAGGAGCCTCCTTCTCAATCTTCCACACCCAGAAAATTGTTATGAAGATTTTAAGATTTCTGACACCAAACATAAAGCCATTGATACTATGGTCAGTTTTAGGGCAGTTCCATCCTGTGGAATCCATGTAGCAGTTATTAGAGATGTATGTTCAGCCTATATTATATTTCCTATTTGCTCTTGCACATGTAACACCCATATATGTATATATTTATATATACATATACCACTCAACAATACCATTCTGTGATGTGTATGAAACTTAGAATAAAGATAAGCCTACAGATCTCAAACACATGGAATAGTTAAGTTGTCTGATTATAAGCCATTAACAGTGCTATTTCAGCAGAAGTAAAAGGAAAATAGGCCCAGCAGCTCCCGGATGGTCTCCCCACCAGGTGCGTTCCCACAGCGGGCAGCCCCCGAGGCACTCCCTTCCAGCATAAAGGTCTGGGGGCTTTGCGAAGGGGACCAAGCCACACCCAGCTTCGGACCACCTTCCTGACGCCATCCGCCCCTGACTCCCAGCAGCTCCCCCGTCTCCCCACCAGGTGCATTCCGCGGTGGGCAGCCCCCAAGGCACCCCCTTCCAGCATAAAGGTCTGGGGCTTTGCTAAGGGGACCAAGCCACACCCAGCTTTTCGGATCTTCCACTAGACTACCTCCACCCTGACCCCCTGACTCCAGAACCACCCAGCGACACTCAAAAATTCAAAACCACGTGGACGCACTAGCATCCCGCGAAGTAATATCTATCTACCTGAGATACTACTGAGCATTTGCCCCTACATTCTTTGCTATAAATCCCTAACTTCAAAGTAATTCAGGCACCTACTAACTCTATTTGCTAGACACCCCAAACACACATTTTCATCATACGATAGTCATTATGGTAAAGCAACGCAGAATTCCTTCAAGCTCTACAATTGAAGTCACTAATACAGATGAGTCAAGCAATAATGATGAGCTATATAACCTCTCTGAAAAGGAATTTCGGAAGGAACTGTTAAAGATTCACAAGGAACTCAAAGGAAAATAGAGCTTGTTTTCATTATGAGCTGATATATAATTCACCTGTTATTTTATTTATGCAGTGCTCTAAATGCAGTAGCAATTCTTTCTAATTGAGGTATTATTGATAAGTAGGTAATCACTTTATTATTGCTATCTCCTCCCTCAACATTCCATTCATTCAAAAACTAAATCCATAAATTGGACTATTGATAAAATACTCTGATGGTTAAAAATAAGTCCAGGACCACAGGGGTTAAGGTCATAGCATTCAATGGGGCTAACTCTGGATGGTCGCCACAATCACATGGTCTCCCAGCACTGCCTAAAGTGATTCCCAAGCACTTCAGTTAGGAGTTAGCATTCAAGCATCTTTGGGTGAGGTCCAACCCTTCTCCAAACAAATCTAATTACTAAATTACGAATAAATTCTTGTTATTCACAAAATAAATTACTGTTATGAACAAAACTGAAATAAATTTGTAAGTAATATGATATTAAAGCCAATAAAGTAAAACTAGCTTTAATATAGTATCACTGTATCACTGTATCACTGTCTTCCCATTGTTCATCGATTTGCTTGAGTGGGCACTAGTAACATCTCCATAAGTCCTGTCACAAGCAAGTGTAACCCAAAGGCATCTGCTTGCTCCAGAGACAGGAAGAGCCCCAAACCATTCTTCAGGTCATGGAACTGAGGTCCATAATTGTTACTAGTTTTTGGCATAACAAGTAAACAAAACACAGGTAGCTTGCCAGGCTTGCAGTGTAGATGGTATAGTCTCAGTAGAAGGCTCTCATCTCGAAATTTACTAATGAAAGTTAAAGGGGAAAGATCAGGTTTTCTCTTGGATGGAGCTCTGAGGAACTATGGAGTCTGGATGTTAAGAATGACTGACTGTAATTAAGACAGTATGGTATTGGTATAGAGACAGACCCGTAGACCTATGGAATAGAACTGAATATCCTGAAACACACTCTCAAATATACAACCACTTAATCTTCAATAAAGGAGCAAAAAATATTAAGTGGAGCAAAGAAAGCCTCTTCAACAAATGGTGCTGGGAAAACTGGGCAGCTACGTGTAAAAAAGTGAACTTCGACCTCCTTCTAACGCCATGCACAAAAGTCAGATCAAAATGGACTCTAGATCTCGACATCAGACATGAATCTATAAGGTACATCGAAGAAAACAGAGGAGAAACGCTCTACGACATCGAAACGAAAAGTATCTTTAAAGACGACACACCACTGACCAAGCAAATGGAAGCAAAGATAAACAAATGGGATTATATAAAATTGAAAAGCTTCTGCACCTCAAAAGAAATGGTGACCAAGATACAAAGACAATCCACAGAGTAGGAAAGGATATTCACCCAATACCCATCTGACAAGGGGTTAATATCCAGGATATATCAGGCACTGGTAGCACTCCACAAGAAAAAAAACAGCCAATCCCATCAAAAAATGGGGGAGAAGAAATGAACAGTAGCTTCCAAAAAAGAAGAAGTTCCGAATGGCCAAAAGCATATGAAAAAGTGCTCTTCAGATAGAACCTGCCATTTAAGAGGGATGGGGGGGGGGGATGTTGGTGGTGAATGGCCCTGGGGGGGGGGGGGAAAAACCCTGGTGGTATAATAAAATGTTTAAAAAAAGTGCTCTTCATCTTTAATCATCAGGGAGATGCAAATCAAAACAACAATGAGGTACCATCTCACCCCACAGAGACTGGCACACATCCAAAACAGCAAGAACAACCGGTGCTGGCGTGGATGTGGGGAAAAAAGGGACTCTCATCCACTGTTGGTGGGAGTGCCCACTGGTCCAGCCCTTTTGGAAAACAATATGGGCATTCCTCCGAAAACTAGACATTGAGCTCCCATTTGATCCAGCAATAGCACTCCTGGGGATATACCCGAGAGACCAAAAAACACATAGCAGAAACACTATCTGTACTTCTTTATTCATCTCTGCGCTATTCACTATAGCTAGAATCTGGAAACAATCTAAATGCCCGAGAACAGAGGACTGGCTAAAGAAACTGTGGTTCATCTACACTATGGAATACTATGCGGCTGTCAGAAAAGATGAAATTATGAAATTTACCTGCAAATGGATGGACATGGAGACTATCATGCTGAGTGAAATTAGTCAGAAGGAAAAGGACAGATATAGAATGACTACATTCATTAATACGACATAAATAGATACCAGTGTTTTACTAAATGTGGGAAATGGTAATGACAGATTAAAACTCACCATTGAATATACACAAAGAGACTTGAGTGATAAACTCTAAATATCTTCAGGGCGAGCCACAATGTGTAAAATAAGAGGGAGAGAGATGCAGAGACAGAGAGAGAGAGAGAGAGAGAAAGAGAGGAAACTGGGGTACCTGCTATTAAGGCAGCATGGGGGTGGGGCGGAGGGGGGGGGGGTACATTGGTGGTGGAAATGGGGCACTGGTGGAGGGATGGGTGCTGGAATACTGTATTTTTAAAAAATTTTTTTCCTTTGTAATTTACCTGCCATGGAGCTGGGCTTGGGGGGGGGGGAACTGGGGACGTTAGTGGTGGGAGATGGGCTCAGGTGGAGGGGGGTGCTGGAACACTGTATGACCAAAACCCAAAAGCTTTTATTGTATATCTTTGTAATTGTTAAAATAAAAAGAAAATTTAAAAAAATTTAAAAATTTTTTTTAAATTTTATTTTTACAATTACAAAGATATACAATTAAAAAGTTCATATTTGGGTTTTGGTCATACAATGTTCCAGCACCCATCCCAAGACCATTCCCCATCTCCCACCACCAATGTCCCCGGTTCCCTCCTCCTCCCCAGCCCCTCCTCCATGGCAGGTTCTTTATTTCTTTCCCTTTCTCTCTCTTTCTCTTTTCCTTCCCCTTCAGACTGTGGATTACAGAACATACATTAAAGGGTTGTCATGTGTATCTTTTTGCCTCCTATTTAATGCTCAGTTCTAGGTTGGCATTAGTACCCTCAACAATTGTGAGCACACTGTTCCATTTTCTGTCTTACCTAGCCTCTGACTCCCACACGCTTGTGATAATTTCCACCTTTGACAAGACCTGATATATGTTTCACTTGACCTTGGATATTGGTATCATAATATGTACATATATTTATGTTATGCAAATAAATGCAGTCAATCTGTATCTGTCTCTCTCCTTCTGTCTAATTTCGCTCAACATAATCTTCTCCATGTCCATCCATTTATAGGCAAATTTTATAACTTCATTTTTCCTAACAGCTGCATAGTATTCCATTGTGTAGATGTACCAAAGCTTCTTTATCCAGTCATCGATTTTTGGGCACTCTGGTTGCTTCCAGATTCTGGCTATTGTGAGTAATGCTGCTATGAACATAAAAGTAGGGATGGTGTTTCCGCTGCATATTTTTGGTTTCCCAGAGTAGATTCCCAGGAGTGGTGTGGCTGGGTCTAATGGGAGTTCAATTTCTAGTCTTTGGAGGAATGTCCATATTGTTTTCCAGAAAGGCTGTACCAGCCAGCATTCCCACCAACAATGGATGAGTGTCCCCTTTCCCCCACATGCATGCCAGCACTTGTTGTTCTTGCTCTTTTGAGTATGTGCCAGTCTCTGTGGTGTAAAGTGGTATCTCATTGTTGTTTTGATTTGCATCTCTCTGATGATTAGTGATGATGAGCATTTTTTATGTTTTTTGGCCATTCGAATTTCTTCCTTGCTGAAGTTTCTGTTCATTTCTTCTCCCCAATTTTTGATGGGGTTGTTTGTTTTCTTCTTGTAAAGTTCTACTAGTGCCTGATATATCCTGGATATTAACCCCTTATCAGATGGGTATTGGGTGAATATTCTTTCCCATTCTGTGGACTGCTTTTGTATCTTAGTCACTGTTTCTTTTGAGGTGCAGAAGCTTTTTAGTTTCATTTAGTCCCATATGTTTATCTTTTCTTCTAGTTGCTTTGTTAGTGATGTTTCACCTTTGAAGATGCCTTTAGCATCAATGTCGTGGAGGGTTTTTCCTATATTTTCTTCAAGTGTACTTTATGGATTCAAGTCTGATATTGAGATCTTTAATCCATTTTGATCTGATTTTTGTGCATTATGTTAGACACAGGTCCAAATTCATTTTTTTACATGTTGCTGCCCAGTTTTCCCAACACCACTTGTTTGAAGAGGCTTTCCTTACTCCGCTTTAGACTCGTTGCACCTTTATCAAAGATTAAATGATCATGTGTTTGAGGTTGGGTGTCAGGATACTCAATTCTATTCCATAGGTCCACAGGTCTGTTTTTACTGGAATACTGTATTACCAAGAACCAATTATGAACACCTTTGTCATTGTATGTCTTACGGTGGTATAATAAAAAATTTAAAAAAAAAAAGAATGACTGACTGCATGATGTGTGGTTTGCTCTGGCTTATTGCTATGCTTAGTGGTATCGACTAGAACCTGTCTAGAACTGTATACAATGTATAAATGTGGAAGATCTTGGGAAGGACCTTATCCTAAAATCAGCATTCCCGAAGAATATTGTGCTGCTCCCCAAGGGAGCTGTGGATCTGGCGTGGGTGGGTCTCTTCTGGGGCAACTGGCATGGAGCCGGTCCCACGTGGAAGCAACCCATGGAGCTGACCTCCCAGTAAGGGGCTCGGCCAGTCCCTGGCTGAGTTCAACATTGCTCCAAGGGTTTGCTCTCATGTGTGGGGGAGAGACCACGCTGGCCAGACTCGGAGTGGAGTTTTTGGGCCCTGCCCTTTCCTCTGCCTCCATGCCAGTTGCCCCGAGAAGAGAGAGACTCACCCACGCCAGACTCACAGTTAATCTGCAAACCGGAAGAGATCCAGACCCATCCACTTCAGACCCACAGCTGTGCTGCTCGGCCAGTCCCACGTGGAAGCAACCCATGGTCCCCTATGTACCACCAGAAATACATGTGACCCCAATCCCTAACTCCTACACACACACACACACACACACACACAGAGAGAGAGAGAGAGAGAGAGAGAGAGAGAGAGAGAGAGAGAGAGAGAGAGAGAGAGAGAGAGTCAGAGGGAAAAGGGCATTTTTAACTATCAGTTTTAAATACAGAATAAGAAACTTGTGGCAAAGGAGGAATGTTGCACACGGCATTTTCTATGTTCAATATTTAACAGATGCTATTAAGTTCAGTCTTTTGGTGACCAATAGTATTTTGCTAAAATTCAAAATAATATATTTTTCTTTTTTTGCTTCTTGGATCACACCTGGCAATGATCAGGGGCTACTCCTAGCTCTGCACTCAGGAATTACTCTTGGCAGTGCTCAGGTGACCGTATGGTTTACTGGGGATCAAATCCAGGTTGGCTGCATGCAACGCAAAACACCCTACCTGCTCTACTATTGCTCTGGCCCTCAAAACAGTATTTCCTATCTGTATGCTAGAGTAAAATCATTTACTGTTGCATTAATATTTAGATATTCTTTCTTAAAGTTTAAAAATTTTCAGTTTCTTAAGTACATATAGCAAAGTTGCACCAGTGAGTTTTTTGGAAGTGCTCAGGAAGACAAAGGACCATTTCCATGAATGCTTGATCAACCCAACTATTGGTTCAATTCTAGGCCCTAAAGGTTCAGTGCTGGTCAGGCATTTTGGAGCCAGGAATTACCTGGGAAACCCCCAGCAGTGATCAGGATCATTCCAGAGTCATAACTGTCAGTGCTTAGAGACTTCTGTGACTGTATCCAGTGATGCTTGAGGGTATACATAGTGCCAGGGATAGAACTGCGGCAGTGTCTTTCAAACCATGCATCTTAACCCTGTACTATCCTTCCAGTCCCCCAACTAATCATTTATTTTTGCCAGGTTTTTGTCAACTCACATTCACACACCATTTTGATCCCGAATTCATGGTCAGTGGACCCTAGAATTAAATTATTTTTTGGTTCTTATTCTTTGGGGCAAGTCAGTTATGATTCCCCACTTTATGAGTTACTGCAAGGACAAGATCTTTTTTTGTCCTTCTTAAAGTCCTTTTTAAAAGTCCTGTTGCTATTTGGTTAGAATTCAAAATAATTTTTATAATTCACATTTGGCTAAATAAGTGTAGCCAATATACCTAGTCACCCCCATTATTCTTATTGACCCAATTTTTATATCGTTCAATTAACTTTATTTACTGCCTTTTTTCCAAAAGATTCAGAATAGAAAAAATCTGTCAGAATTACTCAGAAATAAAGTAAACTCCATGTGTTTCATATATTTTTATAAAATATTCACACCAAAATTCAACTCATGGTTTCCCTAAAAAAAAATTTGAAGATTAATTTATATTAATTATATTTTCATATTTAAATAACAGCAATTTCTTGTAATTGTCACTTTGTGTTAGGAACATACATTTTATTACATATTGCATTTAATTATCTTAACTTTGATTTACAAATGATAAAGCTTATAGAAGTTTTATTTTATAGAATTTCTACATATCATTCAGGTAGAATGTCATGAAATTCAGAAGTAGAATAGAGAAGATGCCTTACCACATGGGGAATGTAGCCATGAGACTAATTGTGGATTCATAATGTTTACAGCTAGGTTTCAAGCAATAGCAGCACTGGTTTGCTTTGTAAAAATCATTCCTAATGAAAATATTTTTTAAAATCACCATTATAATATGAATGTTTATGAGACATCCTGAAGTAGTTCTATACTTTTTGAAATAGTTTTGCACTCTAAAGTTATGTAAGTTCTAAAATCAATGTCAGAGTTTTATGAAATTACTAATACCTACTTCATAAAAAAGTAATCCTGTGCTAGGTACCTTTGTAAATTACAAAAACTCTATTAACATTTTTCACTGAATTAACTTCTTATCATTTAATATTTTAGTTACTATATTTATATAAAGCAGAACATAGGAACAATTCATCAATCACACTTATATGCATTTAAAAATTGGCTTGCTATATGAAGTCAATAATTCTAATAAAAGGTAGGTAAAAATAGCTTCATTTATTTTGAAATTGTGTTAGTAGATGACAGCAACTCATCTGTGCTTTTCAAAATGGTAGATTCCTGATCTTGTCGAGCCTGGTGGCCCTGCCCGCGAGCTGCCCACGGGCCAGCATACAGGGCCTCACGGACGGCTGGGGAGGCTGGCGCTCGGCTTCGCCGGCCTAGCTGACCATGGAACCCCGAGGAGGACAGATGGGTTTTGGGAGTGGGCCCGTCGCCTCTGGGGGTCCCAGAAGCAGCCGGATGAGACTCGCCCATCACACTAGCCACCATTTTTGCTGTCCGGACACTGCAAAACTGCCTCAGACCAGATCAACAGAGCAAAGCCAGTTCGAGCCCAGGACCGCGGCTGCAAGCGGCCAGCAAGTGGTCAACTAAAATAGTGAAACAGTAATGTCTTTTAATGCACTGCATTCAACGAAGAGCAGGAAGGTTTGTTGGGAAGGAGATATAAAGAGGAAAGAAATGACATTCAGAACCCGCCAAGTGGTTGAGGTGCGGGAGGGGGAGGGAGGTGGGGACATTGGTGATGGGAGATGGGTTTGGGTGGAGGGTGCGTGTTGGAACACTGTAGAACCAAAGCTCTACATGAGCATCTTTCAATTAAAAAAGGTGGAATCTACCACAAACATGTGGGAATCAGTGGTTAGGTAAGACAGAGAAGGGAACAGTGTGCTAATATTTGTCAAAAATGATAATACCAGCCTAGAACTGAGCATTGAATATAGGAAAAAAGATATACATGATGATCTCTGAATGTATATATTGCAATCCACAATGTATAAGAAGAGAAAAAGAGAGAGAGAGGAGATAAAGAACTTGCCATAGAGGCGGGCTAGGGGGGGGGGGGGGGAAGTGGGGACACTGGTGGTGGGAAAGGAGCACTGGTGGAGGGATGGGTGCTGGAACACTGTATGGCGGAAACCCAAACATGAACATCTTTGTAATTGTATATCACATGGCGGTGTAATAAAATATTTTTTAAAAAAATGGTAGATTCCTATGACTTGTTTTGCTTTTTCATACACTTAGAAAATTCCAAAATTATTAAGTTGATTGAAATTGTATCACATCTATAAATGCATATATATATATGTTAAATATATATAGTATGAAACCAATATCCAAGATCAGGCATGGATCAGGATCAGGTGATAAGACCACCTGATAAGACCACCTGATCCTGATAAACATGGATCAGGTGGTCTTATCAAAGGTGAAATCTACCACAAACGTGTGGGAGTCAGACGTTAGGTAAGACAGAGAAGGGAACAGTGTACTAATAATTGTCAAAAGTGCTAATACCAGCCTAGAACTGAGCATTGAATACAGGCAAAAGATAGACATGATAACCTCTAAATGTATGTATTATAATCCACAGTGTATAAGAGAAGAGAGAGAGAGAGAGAGAGAGAGAGAGAGAGAAGCAATATAAAGAACCTGCCATAGAGGCAGGCTAGGGGAGGGGGAGGGGAATTGGGGACATGGTAGTGGGAAATAGGCACTGGTGGAGGGATGGGTCCTAGAACACTGTAAGATCAAAACCCAAACATGAACTTCTTTATAATTGTATATCTCATGGTGGTATGATAAAATTTTTTATAAAATTGTATCACATCTCTCATTTCCATAGCACTTCTTGGGGAAAAAATTTAGAAGAACCTTAATGAATTGGAGAACAATTTACTATTCACTGCAAATTCTTTGATTTCCAAAAATCTTAGAAAATTTTACAGTTGAATTCATAGCAAAATTTAAATTGGATCAGGAATATGGTTCAAGTGGTAGATTCAGCTCGTAATTCTGTATCACATGCCCAACTAACCCCAACACCTCACTACAGGTATTCCTCCCACAAAGAAAGGATTTAAAAGTGTGGACTTGGGATAATAAAAACAACATAAGTCTATAGACTTTGGGTGATAGTGAAATATCATTATTATTCAATATAATAAATGATTATAGTTCCAAACGAACCACTAAGGTGGAAGATAGCCATAGGGGGCAATAAGTATATCAGAAAATCCTGTACCTTCCAATAATTTTTTCATTGAATTTAAAACAGCTCTTAAAATGTCAATTAAATAGACAAAAAATGCAGTGAAAGCAAAAGTCTGGTGCTTTGTCATAACATCAGAGTTTTGTTGAGTAATATCAACAATATGAGTAATCTCGTCAAAAGAAAGTGACCTGCATCTTTCCCCTTTTCTACCATGTGTAATCATTCAATTTGCATGCCACCATGCCTGGCATATGGTATAACTCAGGTCAGTATGATGACCATAAAAATAATAAAGGTCATAAAACTGATTCCATCCATTCATATGTTCAACAGTTCTACTGAAAAATTTCTACTTTCCAGGCATTCATTATTCCTGGTGTTAGAGTTATGGCAGCTATAACATAGAAATTTCTACCATCATAGAATGAAGGGAGCTACATAATTATCTTTTAAAATTTTATCTTCTAAGGAGGGAGAGAGGGAGAGAGAGAAGAGGAAGAAAAAAAAAGTAAAAAGTGCCTGCCATAGAGTCTGGCTGGGGGAGCAGGGAGGGAATCTGGGGACATTGGTGGTGGGAAGTGGGCGCTGGTGGAGGGATAGGTGCTGGGACACTGTATGACTGAAACCCAATCATGAATGCTTTGTAATTGTATAACTCACGGTGGTATAAAATTTTTAAGTTAAAAATGCAAAAAAAAATATGCCTTCTATAGAAACGAATATGTACTATGGAAAAGCAGAGAAAGTGTCAAGGTAGATGGGAAAATATAAGAGCGATCACCAAAGAAGCTGCAACATGGAAGTAATGGCATTTAAATGAACATCTGAAGAAGAAATTCCAGGGATGAGGAAATGCCTCAGAGGCTGAGGATATTCCTAGTGTGACTGAGCAGCACAAAGCAGGGGAAGTAGGTAAGACGTGACTAAAGCTGACTGATAATAGATAAAATCAAAAAAGGAATGGGAAATTAGATCATGTTGGGTTTGGTTGACCAGAGAAGACCGAGTATTACATTGAATAAGTTCATAAGACAGGAATTCTGTAGTTTCTAAATACAAAAAGGTAGGATCTGACATTTGAAAAGATTTCCCTGGTGAGAATAGAATCTAGGAAGGCAGAAGCAGCAAAAACATGTAAGAAGGTATTGTAGGGCTGAGGAGATCGTTCAAAGGCTAAAGAACATTCTTTGTAAGCAAGAGCCCCCAGATTCACTCTCCAGTAGAAAGTAAGTACCTGCACCACGTAATGTGCTCCCTACATCCCCCCACCAAGAAGAGTGATACTGTGGTAATATAGAGAAAAGATAATGGTGCTTAGAGCATGGTCAGTGAGTGGAAATGAATGTCAAAGAGCAAGCAGATTCTGGAAACTCGGAAGACACAATCAGTACAGATCTGCTGACAGACTGGTTTGGAAGTGTGACAAAGAAATCAAGAATAACTCATGATAATTTTTTACTTAAGCAACTGAAAGATGAGGGACATGACTGTAGTAACTACAAAGGGCATAAATGCAGAGGAAAGCATTTTAGAAAGGATCAGAAGTTATTTGGGGCTCATTAAATATCAAAGTCTGGATGTCAATTAAGCAGTTAATCCTATCTTTGAGGGGAGGAGTCCAGATTGAATATGTGACTTTCGCGTCACCAAATAGGATTTGAAACCGGAAATTTATGTGAGATCATAGAGGGAGTACTATGTACATATAGACAAAGAAGAAAACCAAGAGCTAACTCCTGTGATGTTCCTGCAATTACAGGTCATAAAGATGAACTGTCAACAAAAGACATAACAAGCCAAGAAATAGTGTGATTGGAGGAAAACAAGTATAATATGTTCCAATATGTAATTGGAAGAAAATAAATATAATATCCTCTATCAAGTAAAGTAAAGGATTCCTGTACTTTAGGGAGAAAGTATAGAGCAGGGGACTATATTAAATGCTGCTAAGTCAAAATAGATGAAAACTGAGACATAACAATTGCTTTAGCATCATGAACATCACATTGAAAAGAGCATGCCGAAACTTGGATGTTTGAATGTACTCATTTTTCTTTAACTTTGTAATTCAGGTTGCATATACCAAGGAAAGGATTCCTGCCTTAGTAAATCAGAGTTCTCTGTAGGAAGAAGCAGACATTCTGTCTTCTTCTGGACCATTATTTACTAAACTATAATCTAAGTCAGTTTTTCAGGAGATTGAAGCTTTACTTACAATTAATGAAGAAAGCAATAGTTAAGCTATAGTTCAAGAAGTTACTTTATTCATCAATTTCTTTCTTTTTTTTTTTGTTGTTGTTTTCAGGCTGTTTGTATTTATTTATTTTTTATATTTTTTTATTATACCACCGTGAAACATACAATTACAAAGGTGTTCATAATTGGTTCTTGGTAATACAGTATTCCAGCACCCATCCCTCCACCAGTACCCCATTTCCACCACCAATGTACCCTCCCACTCCCGCCCCCCAGGCCACCTTAATGGCAGGTACCCCAGTTTCCTCTCTTTTTTTTTTTTTTTTTTTTTTTTTTTTACAAAATGATAATACATGTTACTTTATTTTTTTTTTTGCAGATTTTGTGCCTAATTTATTTTTAATTGCAAATTGTTTTTTTTTTAAGTATTTTATTATACCACCGTGAGAATATCCAAATAAAAAAGATATACAATTAAAAGTTCATGTTTGGGTTTTGGTCATACAGTGTTTCAGCACCCGTCCCTCCACCAGTGCCCATCTCCCACCACCAACATCCCCGGTTCCCTCCCCTTCCCAGCCCTGCTCCATGGGGGTTCTTTATTTCTTTCCCTTTCTCTCTCTCTCTTTTCCTTCCCTTCCAGACTATGGATTACAGAACATACATTAAAAGGTTGTCATTTGTATCCTTTTGCCTCTATTTAATGCTCAGTTCTAGGTTGGCATTAGTACCCTCGACTATTGTTAGCCCCCTGTTCCATTTTCTGTCTTACCTAAACTCTGACTTCCACACGTTTGTGATAATCTCCACCTTTGACAAGACCTCCTGATATATGTTTCACTTGACCTTGGATATTGGTATCATAATATGTACATATATATTTATGCCATGCAAATAAATGCAGTCATTCTGTATCTGTCTCTCTCCTTCTGGCTAATTTCACTCAACATAATCTTCTCCATGTCCATCCATTTATAGGCAAATTTTATAACTTCATTTTTCCTAACAGCTGCATAGTATTCCATTGTGTAGATGTACCAAAGCTTTTTATCCAGTCATCGATTTTCGGGCACTCTGGTTGCTTCCAGATTCTGGCTATTGTGAATAATGCTG